>CAUZLF010000120.1:0-252305 GCA_963580285.1 Lucinisca nassula | reverse complement strand
GGGGGTCGGCAAATTAGTTAGATACGCCCCGTAACGTTACTTGTTTGACGTCCTTAACGACGGCGCATGCACTAATAAAATACACACGCAGAACGACAGGGCTTTAATTTACAGGACATACTGCATTGTTTATTGTCTATTTTGTACACTTAATCATATCGAACTGTGAATTACATAAGTATTGGCTTAGTTACAAATTAGGCATTTAGTTATATTTACATTTCCAGTGTAAAGTCTAATGTAAACCCATAGAAAACAACTGCGTTCATACTTCCATGAATGCACCGAATCACATGATTTTCAGTGACGTTAAGTGACGTCATTCTAAACCATTGTTCTCTACGGGCGTTGATGACGTCAACGCTGCTCCGCTCTTTGTAGAAAAACAGCGTGTAAATGTTTTTCAGCTTTAAAAGTTTGCCCTACAAGCATTTTTTTCGCCGAGTAATTACGGGCAAATAATGTAAATAAAAAAAAAATAAACTTAATTTTTCTGCTTTTCCTGAAAGTATGAACGACAGTGGGTCGCTAGCAAAGTTTACATGAACCCCTTCGGGGTTCAATTAATTTTCACGCGACCCACTGCGTTCATACTTCCATGAACTGCAGAAATATAAATTTCATTTCTAAAATAAATAAGCCGTTTCATAAAGAAACACCCTCGTTCGAGATAGAAGTATCACTTATGTCACTGCAACTCATACGAGATAGAAATATCTTCCATGTCATCAAAACTCCTGAAATGCCTTTTTGTGATTATGTATTGCTAATATATTTTTACTTTGAATAGCCGTTTTGCCGTTTTGTGGGAATGTAACTGTCCTTTTGGCTTTCCGCTTGTGAAGTTTTCATTATGGGAAAGTTGTTAGTGTTTCTTTCCCTTTGGTGTCTTGGATGGGAGGTGTGAGGTATTTGTATCGATTCCTGATCATTGCCTACACGTCTGGTTTGTTAACTTGATGTGTCAGTTTTAGCAGCTTATTGGAGACACGGGCAAAAATAAAATAATGTTATTAAGCAAGTAATTTCGTATTGGCCTAGTTACATGTCCGAGGTCTGCTGTATTGGCCCGAGGCCGAAGGCCAAGGCCAGTACAGCTGACCGAGGACCTGTGCTTGTGACAATACGAAATTACTTGATTAACCCTTTCCCACTCAGATACGTGTTTTTACGTGTCTGCACCCCCCACCCCATTTTAAGCCCCAGAAGCACATAAAATCTGCATTTCTTTGAATCGACTGCCTATTCGAAATTCGCAAAATTGCAGTATGTTTCCTCTGGCTTTCTTTGCCGGATCATTAAAGGGTCACTGATGAGGCTTTATTAGCCGAAACTACGTAGTATGACCCATCTTCTTTCTTATGAATGTTTTCATTGCTCTTAAAGGAACTCAATTTTTTATTTTTATTTCTACCCCTTGATAGTTATATTTGCTTTAGGATTTGTTGGGCAAAAAAGTGACCTGTTTTTTTTCGCGCGCCTCCCCACTAAAAATATTCTGGGGGGGGGGGGGATTGAAGGGGGCGTTCGCCCCCCTCACATCCCGAAAAATTTTGGGTGTATGGCCCAACCGGCTGCTAAATTTTATATCTGAGGGTGTCTGGGGTCAAAAATTCCTGAAAATGGATGCTGATAAAACATGCTGCAAACAGTGAAAATGGTCAGTGCCAAACACCTTAATTGTTGCCTTGACAGCTGTGTGAAGAATAAAATGTGGTCAAACCTCATGTGAAAACGCACTTTTTGCCAATTTTGAGATGACCCCTCTTTACCATGACAACAATGATCAAGTCAAGAAAGGTTGCATTTTAAAGGCTACGGCCCAATGAGCATTCATAACGAGTTTGGTGTAAAACAGACCATACATTATGAAACAATGGCGAATTGAAGTTGCTGTCAGGTGCAACACTGTGAAAATCAGCGAAATTCACAAAATCCCTGAGTGGTAAAGGGTTAATGAAGAAAATCCCAACTGACCAAAATAATGTTTTTTCATCATTTTTTTGCAAGAAACAATATTTCAGCTATAATTAATGCATTTTAGACTAAAATTCAGTATGTTCCCAGATTTCATTGTTTTCATTGCTCTTAAAGGAACTCAATTTTGATTTTATTTGCCTTCACTGCAGCTGGTGTTGTGCCGTGTGGCGGTCGTAAAACGTCTCCCCGTACATCAACCATAGTGCAGTTTATATTTTACTTTTGATCCTTTGAGATCTGCGTGAATATTCTGAGAAATCAGAAATAAATTTTTGGTTTAGACTCGTATTCTAGGCAGGTTTTTAATTATTTGGACCCCATTTTGATTTATGTCAGTATTTTAATCGACTGCCTATTCGAAATTTGCAAACTTGCAGTATGTTTCCTCTGGCTCTCTTTGCCGGCTCATTACAGGGTCACTGATAAGGCTTTATTAGCTGAAACTACGTAGTATGACCCATCTTCTTTCTTATGAATGTTTTCATTGCTCTTAAAGGAACTCAATTTTGATTTTTATTCAGTTAATGAAGAAAATCCCAACTGACCAAAATAATGTTTTTTCATCATTTTATTGCAAGAAACAATAATTCAGATATAATTAATGCATTTTAGACTAACATTCAGTATGTTCCCAGATTTCAGTTAACCCTTTCCCACTCAGATACGTGTTTTTACGTGCCTGCACCCCCCCCCCCCCCCATTTTAAGCCCCAGAAGCACCTAAAATCTGCATTTCTACCCCTTGATAGATATGTTTGCTTTAGGATTTGTTGGGCAAAAAAGTGACCTGTTTTTTCGCGCGCCTCCCCACTAAAAATATTCGGGGGGGGGGGGATTGAAGGGGGCGTTCGCCCCCCTCACATACCGAAACATTTTGTTGTATGGCCCAACCGGCTGCTAAAATTTATATCTGAGGGTGTCTGGGGTCACAAATGCCTGAAAATTGATGTTGATAAAACTTGCTGCAAACAGTGAAAATGGCCAGTGCCAAACACCTTAATTGCTGCCTTGACAGCGGTGTGAAGATTAAAATGTGCTGCAAACAGTGAAAATGGCCAGTGCCAAACACCTTAATTGTTGCCTTGACAGCTGTGTGAAGATTAAAATGTGGTCAAAAATTGATGTGAAAACACACTTTTTGCCAATTTTGAGAAGACCCCTCTTTACCATGACAACAATGATCAAGTCATGAAAGGTTGCATTTGAAAGGCTACTGCCCAATGAACATTCATACCGAGTTTGGTGTAAAACAGACCATCCATTATGAAACAATGGCGAGTTGAAGTTGCTGTCAGGTGCAACACTGTGAAAATCAGCGAAATTCACAAAATCTCTGAGTGGTAAAGGGTTAATGACTGTTTTATTAACCGACACCATTAAAAACATGATCATTGACTTTTGACCTCAGCGTTTATACGGATGACCTCTCAGGATAGTCAATAATAAAATATGGTACTATATATGCAGACCACCTAAACCGTATTTACATACGGCGCTCTAGAACGTCAATCAGAGGACGTTTTTTCGACGACATAAAATACGCTCTACCAAGAATGTTTACATTTATCCTCTTTTCCGTTTTTTGTTTCCAAGCGAAGTCTCAGCAGATAACCATGCTGCACTTTCATGGCTGGCGGAATTCCCTGAGTAGACTCTATCTGACATTGATTAGAATCTATTAGCCAATTACGCCTTGCTGAAAGCCAAGCCGATCAAGTGTCGTTCAGCTAAGCTGTCCACTTACGCACATTATTGGAAATATTAGACGTTGTTTACATTAGAGATATAGCGATAGAATAATAGTATTACAACTGTGGCAGGCATCAACAAGTGCGTGAAATGACAACCCTTTTAAACTCTAATTCACATACAAAAACGTCGTTAACACGTCCGTGAAATGACAACCCTTTTTAAACTCTAATTTACATATAAAAACGTCGTTAACACGTCCGCGAAATGACAACCCTTCTAAATATTAGTGAAGGCAATGATCAGGAATCGATACAATTAACCCACAGCTCCCATCAGAAACACCAAAGGGAAAGAAACACAAACATGTAACAACTAGACCCTAATGGAAACATCAATAGTGGAAAGCCAAAAGGACAGTTACTTTCCCACAAAATGGCCTATTAGCTATCCAAAACAAAATAATATAAGCGATACACACACTCAAAGACAAACCATAACAAAAATAAACCGCGACAGAAGAACCGCCTTGGAACGGTCAGGAATGGGGATTGGGGCGGGGCTTAAATCGATTTTACTCGGACACAATCTTTCGCCCTTACTCTCGTCGCGATTTAGACAAATGATTTGTTCAGTCCGCATGAAGGCATCCTAACTCATCAGTGCATCATCAAAAGTCAAACGACCACAAAGATGCTGCAGCAAAAAAAAAAAAAAGACCAACAGTTAGACTCCGATGGGCCCGATCAGAGACAGACGTTACAGGCAAAAACGCTGATTTCCTGCATAACTCAAGATAAGGCTGGGTAACGACGAAACCTCCAGGATATGTTTTCTTACTTGTCGAGAAAAAATATATAGGTTTGGGTTTTTGTTAGAGTCGCTCATAGAGGCGATTCTAACAAGGATCCAAAGCAAACATTTGTAATAAAATCATTACGATAAGACATCCGTGTGACGTACTGCATTCTACCATATTCCCAAAATGCTTTTTTTTCTAATGAAACTTTGTGATATTTTACTATTTTTGCTTGCAAACAAAGGTTATGGGTGCTCGTTAGAACCGCCTCAATGAGGCGGTTCTAACGAGTACCCACAACCTATGTCTTGGAGCAGAAATAAGGAAAAGAATGTATACCCCAGTAAACCACAGTTTTCTCCATATAAAATGGGGCTTACAGAGGTGTTCTGACCTATTCTGACCTAGCTAACAAATATACCTTGATTATCATTATTACAACTCCTTTCTGGAGCTGGGAATATCTGCAGATTTTTGTATGTTTATTTGCTTTATGTAGTTTGTTTGTTTTTGTTTTAGAAGCTTCATGTCTCTATATATGTAATGTTTCTTCTCTTCTTGTGGTGGCTTCAGATGGTCGTGTTCTTAGTGTGTATTCCTTAAAAAAAGAGTATACATTTTTGCGGCCGCGTAAAATAGATTTAAGCCAACCCCCCCCCCACCAACCCGGCAGTGAAATACTTTTAACTGACTGTTCCAAGGCGGCTCTTCTGTCGCGGTTTATATTTGTTATATTTTGTTTGCATGTGTTTTTTGTGGGTGTCAGCCGAATGCCCTTGTTCACGGAGGACCAACCGGAGTCCGTCCTTTGGTTTATATTTACGTTGTTTCGTGCTTATTCGACTAAACAACGGCAGAAGTTAGGGTGAGGATTGCGGCCGCATAAAATAGATTTAAGACCCCCCCCCCCCCCACACACACACACACATCCCAGTGGAATTCGTTTCAATGACCGTTTTAAAGCGGTTCTTCTGTCGCCGTTTATTTTTGTTATAGTTTGTCTTTGAATGTGTGTATTGCTTATATCATTTTGTTTTGGACAGCAAATTGGCCATTTTGTGGGAATGCATTTTGTGGGAATGTAACTGACCTGTTGGCTTTCCGCTATTGATGTTTCCATGAGGGTCTAGTTGTTTCGTGTTTGTGTTTCTTTCCCTTTATTGTCTCTAATGGGAGTTGTGGGTCAATTGCATCGCCTTCGTTTCAACTTTTTATTCTAAATCGGTCCAACTGGGCCTGATCATTTCAAATGCCGACACGTCAGATATTTAATAGATACAAAATTAATTTTGCTTTAGCCACGAGTGGAAGGCATTTAGATTAAACATGTTAAAAGCTATTCTTGTGAATATTCATCTACCCATCCATGTTCAAACCTGATGCTGAAGTAAATCACTGGATAAAGGGTATCAATTAAGTAAGGTAGTGTTTTTATTTAGTAAAAACGCTTTGACCATTGCCTTCTCTCCTATTTGTTTACTAAACAGAATCTCATTCATGTATTCTCAAAGACCACTTTTGAACAGTCCCAAAGGTGGTCTTAATATAGGAATTTACTATAAGTTTCTAAACACAACTTTTTCAGCCTCATACTTAATTAGTCTAAATGGGTCAGATCGCTTTCAGATGTCGACATTTTTTATATTTCATGAATACAGCAAAATTTCAGCTTGAGCCGCAAGTGGGAGGAGTGTAGATTAAGAAATGGAAAAGGCTATTCTAGTGAATGGTCATCTACTGATTGTTATTCAAACACGACGCTAATTCGGGTCTCTGGAGAAAGAATATTTATTCAAGAGGATAATTCTTCTATCCAGCAAGAAACCGATTTGTATACAAATCAGAATCTGATCCACCTATCCCTGTTGAAATACCTTTTCATACTTGCTTCTCTAGCCTCCAATACACTGGTGGTTTCTCTTAAACAAATAACTGTCTCTCGTTTATGTAATACAATTGTCTAATAAGCGTTTACAACATGGACTATATTGATAAAAACACCCTTATTAGAGTAATTACACTGTGTTTCATACCACATTATAGCATAGATTCGCAAAATCAGCTAGCTTTTACGCAACTCTGCTTTACGCAGCTATGTAACCGGAACATTGTGCTTAACTGAAACAGACGAGCAACAATAACGTATACAGTCGAACTTCAATGGCTCGAACACCTTTGGGACCTCGAAAATCTGTTCGAGACAGGTATAGTTCGAGCCACTGAGGTTACTGTCAGGAGGCATGAGATATTTTTAGACATCTTTTCGGTGTTTTATATTGAACATGTATGCTGTGTGTACTCATTAGAATCGCCTCATCGAGGCGATTCTAATGAGTATACACAGCATACATTGCAAGGTAAAAGACTAAAATCTCCTTAATTATCCCCCACTATTTCTTATGTATAGGATTTCGCTAGGGGCTCAAGAATTGGTTCGACACATCCATGGTGAACGAGCCATCGGTGTTCGAGCCATCGAAGTTCTACTGTACTTTTGAATACAAATATAATTCCACTTTCATTAGACTAACATACATAGTAGTACACACAAAAATGTTGTTGTTTTTAAAATAGTTGATACTTTGCGTTTAACTAGGATCGTATATGATTGTTACAGCCGCCTGTACCCACCAGCTGTATTCTGGTGATAAATAAGGATATGATCTATACCTATGCAAAATTAAATATTCCCTTTTACAAAAGTGTTCAGAACCTGGACCTGTTTTCTCGACTGAGAAACAAAGCAACGCCAGCATCTACACAGAAAGCTATTAAAGAGCAAACTAGAAAGAAAACAATATTTGGGAATTTCGAATTAATTGCGAAATATAAACGCAATAGGATGTCGTACGAGGAACATCACCGTCCAAGAAAGGAAAATTTAACATCTCAAAATCAAACTCATCGCGTTTATCATAATTTTTGCATGAAACAAGCCCATCTACAATAGACATAATATGTAAATCCAAAAAACGGAGCATTGGTATCAGAAGAATTTGCTTTATTTAACTGAAGTTCTTTGTGATTAAATCAGACCAAATGGGTCATATCACTTCAGCAAATTTCATGAATACAGGAATTATTTTGCTTGAGACACATGTGCGGGAGTGTGCATACAGCAAAATATAAGTTGGGTTACGAGTGGGAGGATTGTAGATTAAGAAAAGGTAAATTATTTTCTAGTGAATGGTCATCTTCCCATTCAAGTACGACACTGAAACTGATTCAAAAGGGTGATGCTTTCATTCAGTAAGAAACCGATTTGTTTACAAATCAGAATCTGACACATGTATCAATGTTTGTGTACCTTTCACACTTGCTTCTCTAGCCAGCAACCCACTAGTGATTTCTTTTAAACAAATAACTGTCTCTGTTTGATACGGGTATAATATAGTTGCCAAATAGTCGTTCACAACACGGACCATATTGATAAACACACCCTTCATCGTTTTCGTTCCACATAATTGCGATAGATTCGCAGAATCGGCTAGTTGATTTACGTATAGTTCGCCAACAAATAGCTGGCAGTGACGTAGCTGACTATTTGAGCTATTTGACCGTTAGCCCCATAAGCTTTGCATTGTTCAGAACAAAAACAAGTCGTGACGTCGCTGTCAACTTTTCCTCGACGGACAGTAGCTATATTTTTACTGAACTGAAAACAAGTGGGATACACATGCAAAACAGGTATTACTAAAATAACGTTTAGTGTTAAATACAAATATAACCCAACTGCCAGAAGAATAACACTCCTTTTCAACATATTTTTCTCATGACAGCAAATACAAGAAATGTTTGAAACAAAAATGGCTGATACTTTTTTATTTTTTGCTCTTAACATACACTGCAGGTGTTTGTTAGAACTTTTTTCCTGGTGCTGAGAGGCTACATATTGAGATGGTGGCTCTCACTGGATTTGTCTTTTATTTCTGCCCGCCCCTCACACACATGAAAGATTCTCAATCCCTTATATGTATATGACGAAAAAAATAGTAAAACATATTTATTTATAGAGGATCTTACATGAGTGTTCATGTATTATTGAATTTTTTAAATGAGTTGCGGAAAAAGGATGAAATGCGAGGCTTCGCCGAGTATTTTATCCCTTTTGCTCAACGACAAATGCGAGGCTTCACCGGGCATTTTATCCCTTTTGCTCAACGAGTTTAATAAATTCATTAATACATGAGCATTGCATCCCTTTAAATGAGCCCGAATGCAAGATTCTGTTTATCATGTGACATTTACAACATTTTATTCATGATTCCTTTTAACAAAAATGTCAATATTCCGCCATTAGTAAACGCGACGTCGTTAAGGACGTGTACGTCGAACGTTACGGGGCGTATCTAAGTGATTTGCATATAAAATCCATCTGTGGATTACGTAATTTATTACATGGTGTAATTACATTCTTAGACGCGAAGTCATATGATAAATAAAATTAATGTTGAACGCTAAAAGTCACTAAGCTGAAGGCGATAAAATGATCATTTTCTAGAAAGCGGGACCAAAGATTTTGTTTTCTTTTCTCACTTTTATGTTATGTTGGTTGGCCCCCGCCCATCGGGGCTTGAAGAAATATATGGGCTGCACGATGCTTCCACGCAGAGCTAAATCCGACCCGCACACGAGTACTGGTAAACCGCTCAGAGGATCTAAGCCTGCCCAGGCAAAGCGGTGCGAGTCGGACCGTCCATGTTTATAAACCCTGTTTGTTTCATTGGGCGACAGTGCTTGAGATGTCATTTCATCTCAAAGTCGGGTAATAGTCCCGTAAAATTGGAAGCAACATCTCTAAAATGACCTTTACAGCGCTGACGGGGACGTTAAACCTTAAATCAAACAAAACAAATGTTATGTTGGAAGGTATATTAGACTCTTGAAAAATTACAGACTTTCACTTTTGCTTCCGGAATGAATAAGGTGTAACCATTTTTTTTCTTCCGTCTGAAGGATAACATCACGTAAATTAAAAAGGACGAGGTTAGCTTTGCTCAGTAGATTAACAAGCATTTTCTCGTCGCTACAGTGGTGTATTATTTTCCAGAGCAATCCGGAGGTTCATCTGAAAATAAAGGGATGTAATTAGAGATTATTGATACAGTTCGTTTGTGTGAAAGACGATGTTGTATATTTTTATTTTCATTTCAACACTTCTGTGTGACCAAATGATTTAGTTCATTAAAGGTAACGGTGTTGCCGGATGTTTGGGAAAGGACTGCTTACTGGGCCTGTAGCCTGTGATTTTGCTTTTGTCCGTCTTTCGCTTTGACGTTTGGGAAGTTTTGGTTTGTATCGCTTACCTTATTTGTTTTGGATAGCCGGCTTGCCATTTTGTAGGAAAGTAACTGTCGTTTGTGTCACCACTGTTTATGTTTCCATTAGGGTATGTTGTTTCATGTTTGTCTTCCGTTCCGTTTGGTGTCTCTGATGGAAGCTGTGGGTTAATTGTATCGATTCCTGATCATTGCCTTCACTTCTATCTTGGGTTTTGATTCGATCAGTTCCTGAAGTATCTTTACTCATTCAATCCGAGTATTCGGCCTCCGCCCATCGGGGCTTGAAGAACTATATGGGCTGCATGATGCTTCCACGCAGAGCTGAAACCGACCCGCATACGAGTACTGGTAAACCGCTTAGAGGATCTAAGCCTGTCCAGGCAAAGCGGTGCGAGTCGCCCTGTCCATGCTTGTAAACCCTATTGGTTTCATTGGCCGCCAGGGCTTGAGATGTCTTTTCATCTCAATGTCGGGTAAAAGTCCCAAATTGGAAGCAACGTCTCAAGAATGATCTTTACAGTGTTGACGGGATCGTTAAACCTCAAATCAAACAAACAAACAAATCAATATGAGTATTGCTCAATTCGTCATTTCCTTTGGTACTTGTGGTATACTTAGTTTTAATTTGGTAGATACATTTACAGAAGTAATAATACGCTGATTACATTGATAGAGCAGTCGTTGGTGTAGCTATAGGAATGTCTACTAAATAAACTGGCAGGATGACAAGATTTGCAAACACGTCACGTTAACAATAAAAATCAAAAATGAGTTCCTTTAAGAACAATGAAAACATTCATAAGAAAGAAGATGGGTCATACTACGTAGTTTCGGCTAATAAAGCCTCATCAGTGACCCTGTAATGATGCGGCAAAGAAAGCCAGAGGAAACATACTGCAATTTTGCGAATTTCGAATAGGCAGTCGATTCAAAGACTGATATAAATCAAAATGGGGTCAAAATAATTAAAAATCTGTCTAGAATATGGGTCTAAACCAATAATTTATTTCTGATTTCGATTACAAGTCCGTGTAATGAAGACCCCTCCTTAAACCCACTTTATATAGAGAAAACTGGGGTTTACGGGGGTATACACTATACATTAATTTTCCTATTTCTATTCCAAGGCATAGGTTGTGGGTACTCGTTAGAACCGCCTCAATGAGGCGGTTCTAACGAGCACCCACAACCTATGTTTGCAGTATTAATAACAAAAATATCACGGATTTTCAGAAAAAAAAAATTGGAGATGTGAAAAATGCACCATGTCGCAAGCGTGTATTATCGTAATGTTAAGCTGCTCCAAATAAGGATTCAATGTGAAACGCCAAAATGAAAATACGGTACTGGTTGCCTCAATCGGCATCACTTCGTAACATAAGAGACACCGGACGCAGCAATAATTCTTATATTAATATGTTGCGCCATAAACTAAACGGGTTGTAGCCTTTTTCAAATACTGTTCAAATTGTTAGTTGAACATTTCACACCCGGTACTTAACGACAGAAACAAACATGAACTCCTTTTTTCCGCTTTATTGTATCCTGTTGCATAGTTAAGAAAAAGAGGAACTTTAATCTTTCAGCAACAGTAAATGAATATTTGATAATATTGTTTATGACTGTGTAAAGAACATATTCACCAATACAGTTAAGAATCTGACCCAAATAAAAATAATGGATTTGGTTTGAAGTAAATGCCTTTTGGATTAAAAGACATCCATTTTTCATGGGGTATTCAGAGAAGTCAACGTATTGCTGTTAGTAATTAATTAAACGCGCCACATTTAAATAGTTTAGTATAATTATAACCAATTTGGACATAAATAATTCATTGCAAACGATATTAATCAAACAGATTAACTGCTTTTCCATTTGTAAACAAAATATCAAAGGGAAGTGGATACCTCTATCTGAAACGTAAAAGCAACAAAAGTAAGGAGGACAGAAAAACATTGAAAAGAAATAAAAAAGACGAAGGGAAGAAAGAATATGTGTGCGTCTGAGTGTCAGATTATGTTTGATAGAATACTTCTTGGGGGAGAACCCCCTTTTAATGAGAAAAGTGAATCTTAAGCAGAAGTTAAGGCAATGATCAGGAATCAGTACATTTACCTCCCATCAAAGGCACCAAATTGAAAGAAACACCTGCATGAAACAGCTTCAAAATAATGAAAACTCACAAACAGAAAGCCAAAAAGACAGTTACTTTCTCACAAAATGACAATAGAATTGAAGGCAATGATCAGAAATCGATACAATTAACCCACAGCTCCAATCAGAGACACCAAAGGGAAAGAAACACAAGCATGAAATAACTAGACCCTAATGGAAACAGCAATTGCGGAAAGCCAAAAGGACAGTTACTTTCCCTCAAAATGGCCAATTAGCTAACAGAAACAACAACAACAACAAAAAATATAAGCGATACACACACACAAAGCCAACGATAACAAAAATAAACTGCGACAGAAGCACGGTTAGTGAAACGAGTTCCACTGGGGAGAATAAATCGATCTTACGCGGCCGCAATCCTCGCCTTTACTTCCGTCGCGATTTAGACAAGATTTGTTCAGTCTGCAAACGGTTTGAAAACAAAAACAGATATTAGCAAAACATGCATGCAAAGACGAACTATAACAGTAATAATTATGGCGTATGTATACCAAATTTAGTGACACAGAGGCATTTCTGATATTTTATCTTCATGAGTGTGTCTCAACCTCAAAGTTTTGAAACCGAAACGGATGACGGATGACCGACGTAGCTCATTACAAAGGTCAACTGGAGGCATCAGGCAAGAGACGCCTACCCGCGGACTTATATGCGTCTTCCACCGAGCCAACATCAGCAAACATGGCTCATACTCCACGGAAGTCCCGGGCATCAGGAAGGAGTTGTCCAAAGTAGCGAGACTTGCAAAATTTAAAATATTACAAAAAGTGGCAACCAGATCAGCTAAGATACATGTCCCATCTGACAAGTCAGTCTTAGTGTTAGAAAAATTAGAATTTTATACTGCAAAAATGAAAGATAAAATATATAGTTATTTAAATCAGAACTGGAGTATTGACGTCAACACCGCGATATCAACCTCAGCACTAAGTAAACCATAGAAGTAAACCGCCTTTGAAAGATTAAAAGACTTTTAAATTATTCCTTGGAAGCAAGGACTACAACACAGAACTAAAAACGTGGAGTGTACAAGTTTTTCTGGGCCGGACATGCTAGTTTCGGCCAAATAGGCCTCCTCAGTGACTGTTGGTAAGCTGCCCAGTTCTTAAAAATGCAAGTGGGTACAATAAAGCATATGAGAGAGTTCATGCTCGTTACTGTCATTCAGTACTAGGCATGAAACGTTCAGCTTATAAAACATATGTAGTGTGGCTCGCCCACTATATACATGTATGTTTGTTAAATACAAGAACACATAGCTGAAACCGAACCGCACACGAGTACTGGTAAACAGCTTAGAGGAACTAAGCCTGCCTAGGCAAAGTGGTGCGAGTCGGACCGTCCATGCTTATAAAGCCTATTGGTTTCATTGGGTGGCAGGGTTTGAGATGTCATTTAATCACATTGTCGGGTAAAAGTCCCACAAAACTGGAAGCAACGTCTCCAAAATGACCTTCACAGTGTTAACGGTGACGTTAAACCTTAAATCAAACAAACAAACAAATGCAAGGAATTATCGTAACGCAGTTCAACCTTTTCTAAAGTATACAGAAGAAATCAGAATTACATATACATTCATTTTATGAGAAGAATTACAGCAATGCAATCCAACAGAAAAATGATGACGTTTTAATCGTGAAGACAAAACATAACAAGAGGTCCATGATGGGCCTAATTCGCTCACCTGCGTTATGATGTACTAACATTGTTGTTTACATGTTTTTTTCTATATTTAACTCTGTCAGCCAATTTGTACAGAGGAGCAGAACCACTTAAGCACTTTTGGTAGAGGGGCCACTCAAGGAACTTTTCTGTCGAAGTTATTTTAAAACTGACACAATGGAGAAGATGTTCTTTAATGCTTTTTTCTGTCTTTACCTCTGCAGTCATATGGACATTTTGTTCAGCAGAGCAAAACCATTTCAGCAATTTAAGTAATCATCGGTACATGGTTGATTGTTTTGAAGTATAATGACATGTCAACCCTTGTGGGTCATTTTGTTTCGTCTCCCAGAGAAAGTGAGTGATTGTGGAGAAAGACAAAAATGAACGGAAGTGTTAAAACAGAAGAGCCAACAACCCCCCCCCCCCCCCCCCCGACCCCTCTACGCTTACCTGCTGCAACGACAGCGGACCTTGCCCTACTGTAGGCCAATATCAGTTGGACGCCCCAGTGACATAAAATGCACGTCACTTTGCCTCACGAAACCACCCATCAATCATCAGTACAATAATACTACTTTGAGATGGGATGTTTCAGTGGAAGAGACCTAAGATGAGCCAAACCGTTTAATCAAAATCAAGGAGCAAGTGGTACGATATATAGCAGAACAGTCTACTCAAAAACGCAGAGGAACAATATGAATTATAAGTCTGGGGGCCAAGCATGGGAAACACCCCCAAATAGCTCAATCCCGTTACAAAATAAATTCGGACCTCTTACTGATGTGAGCAAATACAATTATAGTGACCCAGCTACAGATAGGAAATCAGTTAAGAAAAAGGCATCATCTCCCTTAGACAGGGATATGACATTTTAAAAATTACAGAGAGGGAGGGCCGTTAAACCAAGACCAAGACTATATCAATGAATCCTACATGGAGACCGAAACACCCGAAAACACCCAAATTCAACCAGTCGTAGAAACTGCGCCCCTTAGCCCAAAAACTCAATATAGCCAGAGTGATATATGCACAGATGAAAATATCTCGCGAAACTCCGAGAGTGACTCAACCTATAAGAGAGACAGTGAACAAACCGAGCCGGGCGATGGGCAAATACATCAGCCGAATAATGAACAGATTAATGAGGCGGATCGTAATCAAAACAGTAGTAAAGATGGAGATTCGTACACACATAAATCGCAACAATGTGTTCAAAATATCAGCCCAGATATTGTAGTCCAGAAAGGTTCTCCCATGACCGCACCGGACTCACACCAGATAAACATGCCAAGCTTTTCTGACAAGTCAGACGAACTGTATTATGGTCCGGCAGTCAATACGCAACCACACCCATCATCACAAAATGGAAATGTACACATTTCAGCGTATACACTGAATTTGACACCAAGTGGTAATAGTGAATCAGCGATGTGTGACACAGGTATCAATGAATATAGCTAGGTACGCGCGGGAGGCGCACGGAACAGCCAAGTCAGCCAAGGTCAATTTAACACCAGTAACAATGACAGTGTAAAGATATTATCAATTAATGCATGCGGGTTACAATCAAGAGTAAATTATCCCGAATTTGTAGATCTTATTCAAGATTATGAAATTATTGGAGTTCAAGAAAGTAAAACTGATGACTGTGATAATATACACATACCCGGTTATAATATTTATTATAATAATAGGGAAAATTTGAGTAGGCGTAAATCAGGGGGTATTGTCTTGTTAGTAAAAGAAGAAATCCAAAAATATGTCAAGGTCGAAAAGACACATGCATCACAATTGATAAGCTGGTTTAGTATTTCAAGAGAATTGTTGCTGACAGAAACTGATGTGAACTGTGGAGTTGTGTATATACCGCCTATAGGCTCAAAATATGCGAATGATGACCCATTTGCTGAGCTTCATGCAGAAATGTTAAGATACTGTAGGGACTGCCCAAGAACGATTCTTTTTGGCGACTTTAACTCTCGATCAGCGGAAAAGGAAGATATTTTTTATGTAGACGAATTTCTGAGCGACCTACATGGTTTAGACTTCTTAGAGCTTGAAAGCAATAATGTCCGGAATCAGTTTATTCAAAATAACGTACCCTTGAAGCGAACAAACAGTGATAAGATGACAAATTCTTATGGTACGCAACTGTTAGAATTTTGCAGACTGAACAATATGTGGATTTTGAATGGGCGAATAGGGCGGAATACACACAACGATAAGTTCACATGCAAAGACAAAAGTGTTGTAGATTATTTTGTATGTTCACCATCATTGTTTAATATAACACGTGACTTGTATATTTCCGACTTTAGCAGTCTGTACTCAGATGCCCACTGCCCGGTTTCTTTGGTATTGAGGGCAGGTGCACACGAAAATGAAAACAGTGAAAAATTGTCCACTTCGGGTAACCGTATCAACTTATGGGAAACGGAAAAGAGATCGATTTTTCAAGAAAACTTTACTTCGTTTGACTTGACGGAGCTTGAAGCTAAAATCCTAAGTTTTAAAGAGCAAGGCTCTGTACAACAACACGAACTAGATGAAATAGTTAACAGCATAGGGAATATGTTTGAAAAATGTGCCGAAATGTCATTTGGCCATGCTAAGCAGAGGAAAACTGAACATATAAACAACCCGACTAAAAAACCCTGGTTTGATCAAAACTGCCATTCCGCCAGAAATCTCTACCACCGTGTGCGGCGAAAATATAATATAAATAAAACAGAGCAAAATAGGCATACACTAAATCAAGTCAGTAAATTATATAAAAGTACAATTAATTCAAGTATAAAAAAATATAAATATGCCCGAGTTCAAACACTTAGAAATCTGAAAGCATCAAAACCGAAAGAATTTTGGAAGCTCTTAAATTCCAATAATACTAAAAACCATTGCAAAGCCCCGTTAAACGAGTTCTATGATTACTTTAAAACCATAAACGGACGTCAGGATAATTCCGAACATTCCTTTACACAGGACGACACGGCAAATAATGAGGAATTAAATAAAATCATTAGCGAGTCCGAAGTTCGAGCAGCAATTAAGCAGTTAAATAATAACAAAAGTGCCGGCATTGATAATGTTAAAAATGAGCATATCAAGGCTACATCGAATTCAATGATTCCTATATATACAAGTTTATTTAACCTTATATTCGATACCGCTGTCATACCAGAAAATTGGACCATCGGAGTGATCAAACCCATTTACAAAAAAGGTGACCCTAAGCTACCACAGAACTACAGACCGATAACTATTTTAAGTTGTATGGGCAAACTTTTTACCCTAGTTCTAAACAACAGACTAAAGAATTATGCTGAAAAATATAGTGTTATAGAAATGTGCCAGGCAGGCTTTAGATCTAATCACTCAACTAGCGACAATTTATTTATTATTAAATGTTTAATTGATATCGCCAACACAAAGAAATCAAAATTATTTGGTTGTTTTGTTGATTTCAAGCAAGCCTTCGATTCAGTTTGGAGGAATGGCCTCTGGCAGAAACTGTATGATAAAAAAATTAATGGGAAATGCTTAGCTGTCATTAAAAGTATATGCAGTAATGTAAAATCAAATGTCCAAACACATGAAGGAGCATCAATCTTTTTTCCATGCTTAACAGGAGTCAGGCAGGGGGAAAACTTGCCCCCCCCCCCTATTATTTTCAGTATACCTGAATGATCTAAATCACTTTTTGATGAGGCAAAATGCAGGTGGCCTAACTTGCGAGATAGATAGTAATGATATTTATATTTATCTTAAAATAATGGTTCTGTTGTATGCCGACGACACTGTTATGTTTAGTGAGTCAGCAACAGACATGCAAAATACTCTTGACTATTTCTCAAATTACTGTAAAACATGGAAGCTCGAGGTAAATGTAGAAAAAACTAAAATAGTTATTTTCTCGCGCGGTAAACTCAAGTCATACAAATTTACTTTTGATGGACATGATGTAAATGTTACAGCTGATTATAAATATCTAGGCATATATTTTACAAGAGGGGGCTCCTTCTTAAAAGCCAAAACGCACATAGCTGAACAGGCGAATAAAGCTATGTTCTCACTATTAAAGAAAATACGGAACCTTAGCTTACCCTTGGATCTACAAGTAGACCTCTTTGATAAAACGGTGAAGCCCATTTTATTATATGGAGCTGAAATATGGGGATTTGGTAACTGTGAAATCATCGAAAGAGTCCAATTAAAGTTTTTAAAATACATCTTTAAACTTAAAAAATCAACACCATCGCATATGGTATATGGTGAATTAGGAATATTTCCAATAACACTGGACATCCAACACCGAATACTAACATACTGGTGTAAATTGATAACTGACTGTACAACCGAAGATTTAGGTAAACAAAAACTATCAACCTATGTCTACTCGCTAATCTTTGCTATGCATAAATCGAATACAGTTAACTCGCATTGGCTGAAAAATGTCGAACAATCGCTAAGCCGACTCGGTTTTTCCGGTGTCTGGCAGAGTCAGATAATTGATAGTCCAAAGTGGTTAATTGAGGTATTAAAACTAAAACTCAGAGATCAATATATGCAAGATTGGATAGCTCAGTGTAATGCATCGAGTAGCAGTAAAAACTACGTTTTGATTAAATCTACTTTTGAGAGGAGCGCATACATAAGATTACTACCCGACAACTTAACGAAAATTATGTTTGCATTCAGATCTAGAAACCACAGGTTCCCTGTGGAAGTGGGACGATGGATCGGCCTACCATTTGATGAAAGAAAATGTGAACTCTGTCACAAAGGTTTAGGCGATGAGTTTCACTATCTACTTACATGTGAATATTTTACAAGAGAGAGGAAGATACATATTAAGCCTTATTTCTACAAAAACCCAACTATTTTGAAATATAATGAATTGATGAACACAACAAATACCTCAACGTTAAAAAAACTATGCATATTTATTTCAAAAATTTCGAAAACGTTAGATTTTCTGCTTATCATTAGTTAAGCAAACGTTGAGACTGGACTGCTAGAAAGTAAATAAACAAGTTATAGCTACAATATAATTTGATTACGCTTTAAAACGAGTCCTAAGCTCATTCTTGTGTTTCGATTTCGGCAAGATTGAGTCAGGGATTCATATATTTATCATATGACGTCGCGTCTGAGAGTGTAATAACGTCATTTATCATATGACGTCGCACCTAAGAGTTTAATAACGTCATGTATTAAATTCCGTAATCCACTAGTGGATTGAATATGCAAATTAGTTAGACACGCCCGTAACGTTACATGTACATCGTCCTTAACGACGTCACGTTTACTATTGATATTTTTGCATAAAAAATGCGAATAAAGTGCATTTTATATGTCATATGATAAATAGAATCTTGCATTCGTGATCATGTATTGTTGGGTTTGTTAAGCTCGTTGAGAGAAAGGCATAGGGTGCTCGGCAGAGCCTCGCACTTTATCCCTTTCCCTCAGCTCGTTTGATAGATTCAGTAATGCATGGGCACTCATGTAAGATCCTCTATGTAATAAATCCCGTAATCCACTAGTGGATTAAATATGCAAATTAGTTAGAAACGCCCCGTAACGTTACATGTACAACGTCCTTAACGACGTCGCGTTTACTTATGACTGAATATTGACTATTTTGTATACAATTTTTAATAAAATGCGTTTTTATGTCATATGATAAATAGAATCTTGCATTCGTGGTCATGTATTGTTGAATTGAACTCGTTGCGGAAAAGGCGTAGAATGCTCGGCAAAGCCTCGCACTTTATCACTTTTCCTCAACTCGTTTAATAAATTCAATAATGCATGGCCACTCATGTAAGATCCTCTATTTAATTTAATTTACTAAATTCGATAATCCATTATATACAATACTTAGATGCGACCCAAGAGGTATACGCATGACGTCCGCAATGGAAACGGTGGAATATTTGCAATTTTGAAAAAAAATAAAATAAATAAATAAAATAAAAAAAGAATGTCGAGAATAAATCGTATTTAGATGTCATATGATGGATAGAATTCTGTTATAGTGCTATTGTAGTGTTGTTGAGGGAAAGGTGCAAAATGCTCGGCAAAGCCTCGCATTTTGTCCCTCCTATTTAATTCGTATGGTGAATAATGCATGCATACTCGTGTAAGACTCTACATATAGAGAAAACCAATATTGATTGGATACACGTGACTGAGCAAAGCATTATTATATGACAATTAACAAAATGCAGTTTGGACTGACAATATGAACCAGTACACGTATTAAATGTACGAATCAAAATGCGGCCAGTGGAGGCTCGGGCAAGCAGGAGTATCAGCCCAGTCCAGCACGGGCGTCCACTGTTCGGTACTAGCGCAATAATGTCACAAACGGCAGAAATCAGACTCACAATGATAAATATAAAACCATTTTGGGGCTGGTAATTATGCTAACTCTGAACCAATAGGTCCATCATTGCCTGAGATGTCTAATTCTGCAACGAAAAGCCAGGTTTTTCATCTCCGCATACTCTGGCTTTCGCGCATCTGATTTATGATCGGTTCAATATGAGCGTAATAATTTTGAAAGGGTCGTAAAACCAAAACAAAACAAAATTAAAATATATTTCGTCAGATCACATGTCATATCTCCGCCGTCGCTCCCTTGAGGCGGGGAGCGCCGACGTGGGTGTGACATTGTCCGAAAGATGAAAACCATTGATACTGACCTTTGGAAACCAGGGAGACGCAAAGATCTGCAGCATATTTGCAATCTTGAAATATGTTGGTACTTGTAATAGAGCCAAAATAAGAGACATAATCTTGAAAAGGACGTAAAACCGCAGAAAATTTGTCTCTTCCGCCCATACACATTACGTCGATGAAATTGGCAAAACTGTCGGAGGGGCCTTGAATCGCAGCACGCCTATTGAAATGTATACGGAATTTTGCTAGCAAAATATTCCCCCAAAAAATCCGATATTCAACATATACGCCCCAACCACACACCGTGGATACTCGTTAGAACTACCTTTGCGAGGCGGCTCTAACGAGTACCCACAATCGAGCAATGTCCCCGAGCCGAATCCCAGTTTTATTATATTTTATAAAATTAGAAAATTATACTTCTATAGGCGTGTTTCTGTTATTGACAATACATCGGCGTAAAACTGCTCACTTGATGTCGATTCGAAGTTGCTTTGACAGTGTTTGCCAACTTAGAATGTTACAGTAATCTTTTATAACTTTTCATATGTTTTGGGCTATAACTGGGTGCATATTTCTATAGTTTAAGGTGGACGTACCTTCTTATAAAGAAATTTAAAACCCATTCTCCACACTTAAATGTATCACTAAACTTTGTGTATTGTTTGAACTAGATATAAATACCACGTGCAACCCGTGCACTACTGTGTTCAGACATAATGACGTCGACCGGTGAACTTTTATGAATGGATTGAAAGGCTGTTGCATTACACTCCCTGGTATCATCAAAGTACTAAAGAAGTTGAAACTGCCCGACGTTGTTTCAACGGTATAACGTATATCTATCAAGACCGATGGGCGCACAATTAAAACTAACACCTGTGTGCTTCCATGCCACTACATTTCATGTTTAGGAGACCTAGCTACCAAAGGAAACTGTATTTGTTGTAAGCTGTCATGTATCTGTTAGTATTGCATGTTGATATATTTCTCATGTTGTTTGCTAAATTGTAAACCTGAGATTGAAAAATAAAGTTGAAAGTTGAAAGTTGATCAATTGTTTGGTACAACATTGTGAATTGGGTTTGAGCGCCACTGACTATTTTTGACTCTCCTGGCGATTTTGCTCAGTGGCCTAGAATCATTTTAGCAGTGTTGGTAGAGGGTTGCTCAAGGAGCATTCCTGTGAGATTATTTTGAAATCCGTCCATTAGCCTAGGAGGAGATGATGTTTATTTATTTTTTTCTATTTTAGCTCTGGTGGTCAGTTTGTTCAGCCGAGTCTAACCATTTTAGCAATTCTGGTGGAGGGTCACACAAGGAACATTCCTGTGAAATTATTTAGAAATCGGACCATTAGCCTAGGAGTATATGTCGATTAAAGACTTTTCTATTTTTAGCTCTGTAGGCTATTTTGTTCGGTGGAGCGGAACCATTTTAGGGTCACCCAATGAACATTCCTTAGCTAAGTCGCATGCGCGTCTGACTGTTGATCAGGCGGTCGCGTGTTCGATACCTGCCGGGGTCGCCAACATTCTTTCATGGAGATTGATCAAGAAATCTTTTCTACGGTCATTCGCTCTCTTCCGCTGATTCAAGAAGGGCAGTTGTCAGTTTCTGGCGAAAGAATGTGCAATGTACTGGTATAGGCCTGCCCAGGAGAAGTGTGGATAGGTAAACTGACCGGCTCAAAAATGACCTAAAAGGGCGTTGACTGTGCTGTTAAACCCCAATACAAACAAACAAAATTACAATCACGAAACGAGGAAAACAGCGTGTAAATAATTTTGGGCTTTAAGAATTTGTTCGATAAGCATTTATTCGCCAAATTATGAGGAGCAAACAATGTAAATATATGCAATAAAGTTTAAATTAATTTTCTGCTGTTCATGAAAGTATGAACGAGAGCGGGTTGCTACCAACTTTTATATGAACCCTTCGGATTTCATTCACTTTGCAGGCGACCCACTGCGTTCATACTATCATGAACAACAGAAAAATAAAATGTATTTCTTAATTGTATTGATCCGAGGTAATCCGTATTGAAACCAGGTAAACGAATATTTACCAGTGGTCAAGTGATACAATGTATTAGCCTGATGTCAAAGATCAATAATCATGTTTTTAATTGTGTCATTTCCTAAAAAGAGTCATTAATCATTCACCCAGTCCAATACAGCAGACCTCACACTTGCAACTCGGCAAATGATTAATAACATAATAATATTGACAGGACCATTAAAACCAAAGTAATAAAAGGTCCACATCCGAAACGTCGAGCTGCAGGAAATGATATGTTAGTGTCCCGTCCAATTCTGCAATATACATGGACTCTTGGGGTATGCTGTCTGAGCCTAAATCAGCTTATTGGAATTATTCAAATGTCAGGGGTATATCGAATTTGTTTATAAATTACATACAACATCTCAAGACTTTAGGAATAAACCCTAAATAGTGTTCAATGTCTTGTTCAATACCCTGTTCGCTGCATGTAACTGATTTAGTTTACTGGGTCAAAACATTCGATACCCTGTTCGCTAACTGATTTAGTTTACTTGGTCAAAACATTCGATACCCTGTTCGCTAACTGATTTAGTTTACTGGGTCAAAACACACGATAACCTGTTCGCTAACTGAATTAGTTTACTGGGTCAAAACATCCGATACCCTTTTTGCTAACTGATTTAGTTTACCGGGCCAAACCATTCGATAGCCTGTTCGCTAACTGATTTAGTTTACCGGGTCAAACCATTCGAAACCCTTTTTGCTAACTGATTAAGTTCACTGGGTCAAAACATTCGATACCCTTTTCGCAAACTGACTTAGTTTACTGGGCCAAAACAGTCGATACCCTGTTCGCTAACTGATTTAGTTTACTGGGTCAAACAATTTGATACCCTTTTCGCTAACTGATTTAGTTTACTGGGCCAAACAATTTGAAACCCGTTCGCTTAATGATTTAGTTTACTGGGTCAAAACATTCGATACCCTGTTCGCTAACTGATTTAGTTTACTGGGCCAAACAATAGGATACCCTGTTCGCTAAGTGATTTAGTTAACTGGGCCAAAACACTCGATATCCTTTTCGCCAACTGATTTAGTTTCCTGGGCCAAACAATACGATACCCTGTTCGCTAAGTGATTCCATTTAGTTAACTGGGCCAAAACATTCGATACCCCTTTCGCCAACTGATTTAGTTAACTGGGCAAAACCATTTGATACCATGTTCGCTAACTGATTTAGTTTACTGGGCTCAACCATTCGATACCCTTTTCGCTAACTGATTTAGTTTACTGGGCAAAACCATTCGATACCCTGCTCGCTAACTCATTTAGTTCCGGGCAAAACCATTCGATGCCCTTTTCGCTAACTGATTTAGTTTACTGGGCCAAACCATTCGATACCCTGTTCGCTAACTGATTTAGTTTACTGGGCCAAACCATTCGATACCCTGTTCGCTAACGGATTTAGTTTACTGGGCCAAACCATTCGATACCCTGCTCGCTAAATGATTTAATTTACTGGGCCAAACCATTCGATACCCTGTTCGCTAACTGATTTAGTTTACTGGGCCAAACCATTCGATACCCTGCTCGCTAAATGATTTAGTTTACTCGGCCAAACCATTCGATACCCTTTTCGCTAACTGATTTAGTTTACTGGGTCAAACCATTCGATACCCTGCTCGCTTACTGATTTAGTTTACTGGGCCAAACCATTCGATGCCCTTTTCGCTGACTGATTTAGTTTACTGGGCCAAACCATTCGATGCCCTTTTCGCTAACTGATTTAGTTTACTGGGCCAAACCATTCGATACCCTGTTCGCTAACTGATTTAGTTTACTGGGCCAAACCATTCGATAACCTGTACACTAACTGATTTAGTTTACTGGGCCAAATCATTCGATACCCTTTTCGCTAACTGATTGAAGTTTCTGGGCCAAACCATTCGATACCCTTTTTGTTAACTGATTTAGTGTACTGGGCCAAACCATTCGATACCCTTTTCGCTAACTGATTTAGTTTACTGGGTCAAACCATTCGATACCCTTTTCGCTAACTGATTTAGTTTTCTGGGCCACACCATTCGATACCCTTTTCGCTAACTGATTTAGTTTTCTGGGCCAAACCATTCGATACCCTTTTCGCTAACTGATTTAGTTTACTGGGCCAAACCATTCGATACCCTGTTCGCTAACTGATTTAGTTTACTTGGTCAAAACATTCGATACCCTGTATGCTAACTGTTTTAGTTTACTGGGTCAAACAATTCGATACCCTTTTCGCTAAATGATTTAGGTTACTGGGCCAAACCATTCGATACCCTGTTCGCTAACTGATTTAGTTTACTGGGCCAAACCATTCTATATCCTTTTCGCTAACTGATTTAGTTTACTGGGCCAAACCATTCGATACCCTGTACGCTAACTGATTAAGTTTACTGGGTCAAAACATTCTATACCCTTTTCGCTCACTGATTTAGTTAACTGGGCCAAAACATTCGATACCCTTTTCGCCAACTGATTTAGTTAACTGGGCCAAAACATTCGATAAACCCTTTTCGCCAACTGATTTAGTTAACTGGGCCAAACCATTTGATACCATGTTCGCTAACTAATTTAGTTTACTGGGCTCAACCATTCGATACCCTTTTCGCTAACATATTTAGTTTACTCGGGCAAACCATTCGATACCTTTTTCGCTAACTGATTTAGTTTACTGGGCCAGACCATTCGATGCCCTTTTTGCTAACTGATTTAGTTTACTGGGCTAAACCATTCGGAACCCTTTTCGCTAACTGATTTAGTTTGCTGGGCCAAACCATTCGATACCCTTTTCGCTAACTTATTTAGTTTACTGGGCCAGACCATTCGATGCCTTTTTCGCTAACTGATTTAGTTTACTGGGCCAGACCATTCGATGCCTTTTTCGCTAACTGATTTAGTTTACTGGGCCAAACCATTCGATACCCTGTTCGCTAACTGATATAGTTTACTGGGCCAAACCATTCGATATTCTGCTCGTTAACTGATTTAGTTTACTGGGCCAAACCATTCGATACCCTGCTCGCTAACTGATTTAGTTTACTGGGCCAAACCATTCGATACCCTGCTCGCTAACTGATTTCGTTTACTGGACCAAACCATTCGATGCCCTTTTCGCTAACTGATTTAGTTTACTGGGCCAAACCATTCGATGCCCTTTTCGCTAATTGATTTAGTTAACCGGGCCAAACCATTCGATACCCTGTTCGCTAACTGATTAAGTTTACTGGGCCAAACCATTCGATACCCTGTACGCTAACTGATTTAGTTTACTGGGCCAAACCATTCGATACCCTTTTCGCTAACTGATTTAAGTTACTGGGCCAAACCATTCGATACCCTTTTTGTTTACTGATTTAGTGTACTCGGCCAAACCATTCGATACCCTTTTCGCTAACTGATTTAGTTTACTGGGCCAAACCATTCGATACCCTGCTCGCTAACTGATTTAGTTAACTTGGCCAGATCATTCGATACCCTATCGCTAACTGATTTAGTTTACTGTGTCAAAACATTCGATACCCTGTATGCTAACTGATTTAGTTTACTGGGCCAAACCATTCGATGCCCTTTTCGCTAAATGATTTAGGTTACTGGGCCAAACCATTCGATACCATGTTCGCTAACTGATTTAGTTTACTGGGCCAAACCATTCGATACCCTGTTCGCTAACTGATTTAGTTTACTGGGTCAAACCATTCGATACCCCGTTCCCTAACTGATGAAGTTTACTTGTTCAAACAATTCGATGCCCTGTTCACTAACTGATTTAGTTTACTGGGTCAAACCATGCGATGCCCCGTTCGCTAGCTGGTTCCAACCATTCGATGCCCTGTTCGCTAACTGATATAGTTTACTGGGTTCAAACCATTCGATGCCCCGTTCGCTAGCTGGTTCCAACCATTCAAATGCCCTGTTCGCTAACTGATATAGTTTACTGAGTTCAAACCATTCGCGATTATTTTACATTACGACAACACACCCGTACGACACAGTGCATTTTTTTCACATTTCCAAAATGGCTGCTTTTCTTATGAAAACCCGTGATACTTTTCTTATTTATACTGCAAGCATAGGTTGTGGGTGCTCGTTAGAACCAATTTGCATGTTTAATCCACTAGTGGATCATTATGAAAACACGCCTATGCAAATACATTGTAGTCTTTATCGTCGAAAAAAAAAATAATTTTAGGATGAAATTTTTTTTTTTTTTTTTTCTTATTTCTGATCTAAAATATAGACTGTGGGTACTCGTTAGAACCGCCTCATCGGTGGGGTTCTTGGGGGGTCTGAATTATATGGGTGTGTTTTCGTGATGTATCGAATTTATTACATGGCATTATTACATTCTCAGACGCGACGTCATATGATAAATTAAAGTTGTAAAGCACTGTGAGAAAAAAAAATGCAATAAAATACGTTCAATCTAAACACGCCCTATGAGATATATATTAAGCGAGCTTCCACGAGTTCAGATTAATATAAGTGAAGACAATGATCAGGAATCGATACAACTAACTCACAGCTCCCATCAGAGACACCAAAGGGAAAGAAACACAAACATGAAATAGCTAGACCCCAATGGAAACATCAATAGCGGAAAGTCAAAAGGACAGTTATTTCCCCACAAAATGGCTATTTGGCTATCCAAAATAAAAATATATAAATGGTACACACACTGAAAGGCAAACCATAACAAAAATAACCGCGACAGAATAACCGCCATGGAACGGTCAGTGGAACGAATTTCACTTTGGGGAGGTGGGGGGGGGGCTTAAATCGATTTTACGCGGCCGCAATGCTCGCCCCTTACTTGCGTCGCGATTTAGACAAATAATCCGAGAACACAAAAATCAAACCGACACAGAGATGAAACAACGGTGAGAACTCGACAGCAAGAAACCACTAACATGTTGGAGCAAAAGAAAACCAACAGTTAGACGCCGACTATGTGAAATTGAAATTAAGTATGTGACGCCGCGTCTAATAATGTAATAACGCCATGTATTAAATTCGATACTCAATTGTTGGATTAAATATGCAAACTAGTTAGATACACCCCGTAACGTTACACATACGCGTCATTAACGACGTCGCGTTTACTAATGGTGGAATATTGACATTGTTGTGTTGTTAAACATCGTGAATAAAATGCGTTTTAAATGTCGTATGACAAATAGAATTCGTGTCCATGTATTATCAAATGTATTAAACTCGTTGAGGAAAAGGGATAAAATGCTCGCCTCAACTCATTTAATAAATTCATTAATTCACGAACACTCATGTAAGATCCTCTATGTCTATGAGTGTCAATTTCTCTTGGCTATGCATTCCTTCTTTCGGTACCGAAAAGTAAAATAATCTTGATTAAAACGTCTACGACGGTATCATAAATTTTTGCGTCATAACTTAGTAATATGCAGTATATGAAGTATATGTTTTATGAATTGTATATTTTTGTCCATAAAGAGCTCTTGTTAGAGCCATATCTTCTGAATCTGACAAAACTGCTGTCTGAGTTGAATAGTAAAACATTTTGAAACAACACCAAGAGACATAAAAATCTAAATCAGTGCATTTCTACAATGTAACACATCCATGTGACATAGTGCATTCCTACATATCTCCGAACAGGTCATTGTTCTAATTAAAAATTTTGTTTCATTTATAGTCCAAACATTGGGCCACCGCCCATCGGGGCTTGAAGAAATATATGGGCTGCATGATGCTTCCACGCAGAGCTGAAACCGACCCCACACGAGTACTGGTAAACCGCTTAGCTGATCTAAGCCTGCCCAGGCAAAGCGGTGCGAGTCGGCCCGCCCATGCTTATAAACCCTATTGGTTTAATTGGGTGGCAGGGCTTGAGGTGTCATTTCATCTCAATGTCGGGTAAAAGTCCCACAAAATTGGAAGCAACGTCTCGAAAATGTCCTTTACAGTGTTGACGGGGACGTTAAACCTCAACAAATAGTCCAAACATAGGTTGTAATTGCTTTTCGAACCGCCTGAGTGATACAATTATAACGAGTACCCACATTCTATGTCCTGGAGCAAAAATTGATTTCTACTCCATTACGAAAACACGTCTATATAATTTTGTGCTCTTGAACCCCACTTTTATATAGTAAAACTGGGGTTTACAGGGGTAAACCTCATTTTTCTTATTTCTGCTTTAAATATAGATTGTGGGTATTCATTAGAACCGCCTCGATGAGGCGGTTCTAACGAGTACCCACAATCTATATTTTGAGCAGAAAAAAGTGAAATATCACAAATTTTTATCTTAAAATTTCAGTTTTCTTTTTCGGCGTATTTTCGTAATGACAAATAGTGTGTTCGGGCCGAAAAGAATCACTTTAAAGGGGTGGTTCGTTCCAACGAGTACACGTATTCAACAATACAAAGTAATAGACAGCCTTGTTAAAAACGCCCTTTTCTCTAATAAAAGCGGAGTCTACAAGCCCAGGGTACAGTAATGATTACACGGATTACTAACGTGTTGATGGGAAAAGCGTGTAAATATGTCGTGCTTCAGAAATTGTAATGACACATTTTCGACAGAAAGAATCCTATGATAATAGGGTATAAGCATGTTCAGTCAGCAGTAATGTGCAAATAGTTACACCAGTTCCTTTAATTTCCTACATTAACCCATTTTGTACCGGAACTCTGAAAACGGATTCCCTGACGAACAGTGCAGGCCCAGATCAGACGCCGCAGAACGCGGCGTCTAATCAGGGCCTACACTGTTCGCAAAAAGTTCAGCTATTTTCCAATTAAAGTTTGAAGAAAAACACAACCTGTCATCCCTGAATTTTTAAATGGACTCCTGCTATATATACGGTGGAAGATTCCATTTGGTGCAAAAAGGGTTAAATATCAGTTGTGATGGCGTAAAATGGTAGGCTACGCGACAAGAGAGCAATCTAAATTCGACAAGCGAGAACTGTGTCTGAGTCACCGAGAAATGCTTCTTTTGAATAGATTTACCAAATCTCTGTAAAATTCAATTTCCGGCAGTCCCTTCCAGATGCAAGCCAATGTATGTCTCATTGGTTTTGCGGTGAACAGAAATTCATGGGTCGCGTGCATTGATTAATTTGTTAGCTTGCGGACGTTATCAGTCAAATTAATGCTGAAGACAAATGGTCGGGATACAGACACATAAGAGGTCCAAATTATCCGACAATTTTGACAACACAGATATCAACGTCTTAACAGTTCGACCATTTCAGTTA
This sequence comes from Lucinisca nassula, assembly GCA_963580285.1. NCBI lineage: Eukaryota > Metazoa > Mollusca > Bivalvia > Lucinida > Lucinidae > Lucinisca > Lucinisca nassula. The sequence continues at coordinate 222,742 of CAUZLF010000120.1, read as the reverse complement.
AACGTCATTTCCTGATTATTAAATAAGGTTCAAAACATGGTTAAGATTTCGTTTTCGTCTTCAAATCGACTACCGAACGAACATTATGATAACACATCCGTGCGACATAGTGCATTCTTTCATACTCCCAAAACCTTAATTTTCTGACGCAAAATTGTCGTATTGTCCTTATAAATAATCAAAACGTAGGTTGTGGCTGCCCTTTGGTGTCTCTGAATGGAGCCGTGGGTTAAATGTATCGATTCCTGATCATTGCCTTCTCTTCTATGTTGTACAGATATACGTTATGTTTTCTTATTTCTGGATCAAGACATAGTTTGTGGTTACTCATTAGGATCGCCTCAAAGAGGCGGTTTTAAAGAGCAGACATTGGTTTCATCTATCTGGTTGCTTGATTTTTTGTGTTCTCGGAGAGGTTTCACTGGTGAGTTAGGATGCCTTCATGCGGAATAAACAAATTATTTGCATAAATCGCGATGGAAGTAAGGGCGAGGACTGCGGCCGCGTAAATCGATTTAAGCCCTCCCCCTCCCACCCACCCCGAAGCACCCCAGTGCAATTCTTTTCACTGACAGTTCCAAAGCGGTTCTTCTGTCGATTTATCTTTTGTTTTGTTTTGTCTTTGAGTGTGGATATCGCTTATTTTTTGTGTTTTGGATAGCCAATTGGCCAATTTGTGAGAAAGTAAATGTCCTTTTTGCTTTCCGCTATTGATGTTTCCATTAGTGTCTAGTTTTTTTACGCTTGTGTTTCTTTCAATTTGAGGTGTGGGTTAATCGTACCGATTCCTGACCATTGCATCTACTTCGTGTTCCTTACATGAACATATATTGACGTGTTAGAATTGACGCAGCAAATGCAACGGAAAAATGTGGCCTGCTAAAGTATGACGTGTTTCAGATTTAAAACAACGAGTTTTCTGTATGCTAACGAGCAAGTAATAAATATCAAACTTTGAAAGACATCGCTACAGTAAACCCGTTTAATATGTTGATTTGGTTGATTGTTTTAAGTCTAATGACACGTCAATCCTTGTGGGTTATTTTATGTCGTCTACCAAAGAAAAGGAAAAAAAAAAAAAAAGAGATAGAAGAGATAGTAGAGAAGAAGAAAGAGAAGGGACAGGGGACAAAGAGGAAAGTAAATACAAATGCGTAAACAGAAGAAATAACAATAAAACCTTACGATAAATGTATTTTTTCACATCTCCAAGCTACTTTTCTGATGAAAATCCGTGATAACTGTCTTATACTGCAAACATAGATTGTGGTGCTCGTTAGAACCGCATCAATGATGCGAGTACCTACAACGAGTACCTACAACCTACGTTTTGGAACAGAAATAAGAAGAATAATGTATACCATCTTAGACCCCGTTTTTTATATATAAAGTGGGTTTAGGGGATGTTCATTTCACGGACTTGTTCAGGTGATGCCTGCTGAAGGGACAACAGGCCTTGTCTAACTGTAAGCCAATAACAGTCAGACGTCCCAGTGACGCAAGCTACACGTCACCTCTGAAAGCGGCAATATAAAGCCCCCGTAAACCCAAATTTATATAAAGAAAACTGGGGTTTACTGGGGTAGTCATTCTTTTTCTTATTTCTGCTCCAAGACGTAAGTTCTAACGAGAATCTACAACCTATGGTTTAGTTATTTCATGTTGGTGTTTCTTTCCCTTTGTTGCACAGCTTTTCCACTATCACTGCACCACGGCGTTTCGCTATGAATACACTATGTTTCACGGGTATGTTATGGCCGGCTTTTTGCAGAAGGACCAGCCGTCTTTCATTTGGACCGTCTCCAAAAATGTGTCCTCGAAGTTGTGGCGTGTTAACTTCATGCCTAACACGGATCTGCTGAAAAGCTGTTGAAATTCATCTTAGCTCATAAATAAAATAAAAGCTTTTTCAAATATTTGTAATTGATATGATTCAAGACAATCAGAAAAAATATATGTACACGATTTACAACTTAAATCTTCTATTTTCAAATCAATAATTAATGCTAGTTGTTTATGAGCAGGTAAGTTAATAGCATAATTGTGTTTGATCAGAGAATTAGCAGAAATATGATATGTTGATTGCAGAGTCAACAGAATGCGAAGTCAAACCCATTATGTCAATAAAGTAGAAGTGGAGGCAATGATAAGGAATCGATACAATTAACCCACAGCTCCCATCAGAGACACCAAAGGAAAAGAAACGTGAAACAACAGACACTAATGGAAACATCAACAGCGGAAAACCAAAAGGACAGCTACTTCCCTACAAAACGACCAACAGGCTATCCAAAATAAAATAATATAAGCGACACAAACACGCAAAGACAAAACCATAACAAAAAATAACCGCGACAGAAGAACCGCCTTGGAACGGTCAGCGGAAACGAATTTGCGTGCTGTATATGACGCATCCCAATTCGCGTTACGTCGACATTACCGCAGCCAAACCATGCAAACAGAAACTGCATTTGCGTCTGCAGTTTCTGTTTGCATGGTTTGGATACGGCAGTGTGTGTGTGAATTCGGGTTTAACGTCGCTTTCAACATTTTTTCAGTCATATCACGACGGTGTCTGGTTGCGACAGAAAGCTCAATGCTCACTTTTATAGTGCTGCCTCACTGAAGTATCATGTCCCATACACATTACATGATACCACACCCAGTCACATTATCCTGACACTGGGTCGACCAGTGCTAGCTCTACCCAGTAAATCTGAGTGCCAAGCGAGGAGCAGCTAGTACCATTTTAACGACTTTGGTATGTCGCGGCCCGGGATCGAACCCGTGACCTCCAGTTCCCCGGAGCAGACACTCTATCAACTGAGCTATCGGGGCCGGTATTTGCATACGGTAATGTCGACTTCCCAAACAATTCATAACCTGTACAGAAGATTTGGATGCGTCATATACAGCACGCAAATTCCAAGGTGGTTCTTCTGTCGCTTTTTTTTTTTTTTTTTTTTTGTGTTGTTGTTATGGTTTGTCTTTGAGTGTGTGTATCGCATATATCTGTTTGTCTCGGATACAATTGGCCAGTTTGTTGTAAAGTAACTGTCCTTTATGCGTTTCGCTGTTGATGTTTCCATCAAAGTCAAGCAATATAATGTTAGTGTTTCTTTCCATTTGGTGCCTCTGATGGGAGCTGTAGGTTACTTGTATCGATTCCGGATCATTTCTAAATTTGGTATAGTTACGCCTTAATTCTAAAATCATTCTACGATAAAAGTAAAAAGATTGGGTAAAATAGTAAATGGTATACGACAGACTGCATGCATGGTAGTTAACCCAATCACGTTTGATAACTTTGCTTCCCTTCTTTACAGCACGCCGGTGGGTCTGGCCTTAGATTCTATGACGGTTCAAGCGTAAAGGCTTACTTGGAATTAAATTTAATTTCATGTAATATTGGCCAGCCCCGCCCATCGGGGTTTGGAAAAATAGATTGGACTACATGATGATTCCACGCAGTGCTGAAACGGACCGCACTGAGTACTGGTTAACCGCTGAGACGGACTAAGGCTTCCCAGGCAAAGACCGTCCAGTGCATACAAGCCCTATTGGTTTCAATGAGCGACAGGGCTTGAAATGTCATTTCATCTCTATATCGGGTTAAAGTCCCATAAAATTGGAGGCAACGTCTCCAAAATGACTTAAATAGTGTTGCCTCAACTCAAACAAATGCAATGTTGGTTGGTACCGGATGCTCTGTCTCTGGTTGGGCCATTAGGAGTCTAACTGTTGGTTTTCCTTTGCTCCTGTGTTTCAGTTATTTCTTGCTGTCGAGTCCTCACCGTTGTTTCATCTCTGTGGTTGTTTGATTTTTGTGTTCACGGAGATGTTGCACTGATGAGTTAGGAGGCCTTCATGCGGACTAAACAAATTATTTGTCTAAATCCTGACGGAAGTACATGTAAGGGCGAGGATTGCGGCCGCGTAAAGTCGATTCAAGCATCGCGGTGAAATCCTTTCACTGGCCGTTCCAAGGCGGTTCCTCTGTTACTGTTTATTTTTGTTATTGTTCGTCTTTGAATGTATGGGTCGCTTATATCGTTTTCTTTGGGATAACCAATTGGTCATTTTGTGGGAAAGTAACTGGCTTTCCACATTTGATGTTTCCATTGTGGGGTTTATTTATTTTATATTTGTATTCCTTTCCCTTTGGTGTCTCTGATTGGAGGTGTGGGTCAATTGTATCGATTGCTGATCATTGCCTTCACTTCGTTATGCATTGATTTCACTGCTAAGTATAAAATAAAGTTTGATATCTTTCAACTCGTGCGCTTACTTCATTTGTCAATTTACGAAGATGTTTATCAATATGCGTTTAATTATTCCTATTCATTCCGATAAAATGTAATTTATGTATAGGCTGGAACCCTTTTAACTATAAATGTGATATAGCATCAATGAAAGCTGAAACGGTATCAGGCTTCCTCACATATCCTTGTGCAGCCGGGCATTGATAATTGCAGCTGATTGCTAATGGTTTTCCGTTCTGCCCTTCCACATAGTACATTCGGCAACGCTAAATAGAGAATACCAGGATTGTGTCTTTTGATATCAAGTTAGCAGGCAAAGCTTCGAGAACGCGTGTAGAATCGCGAGGCCTGCCGAGCGATTCTTCATGCGTTCTCGAAGCCGTGCCTGATAAACCTGATATCAAATGACACGAATTTGGTATTCTTTTTATTGAACACTCATACAGTTTTGCCATTTTTTTCAGTAGTTCAGTTCATAGAAGTACAATATCATGTTGACCTGATACAGCTCATTTGTCCCGGGATAGCATATGTTTATCACGTCAGTATGTTCAATGCAATTAATATAGGGACTATCTGATAAATAACAATCAAACATTAGTCTAAAGCGCGACAGAACCAAGGGCGAGTATTGTGGCCATGTAACACAATGAAATACTTTTTACTGACCGTTCCAAGGCTGTTCTTCTGTCGTGGTTTATTTTTGTTATGACTTGTCTCATATGTATTGCTTATATATGTTATTTTGGATAGATGTTGATATAACTCTTCTTCTTGGAGGAAATAAAGCATATCCTTCTATATTATTTTGTTTTGGATAGCCAATTGGCCATTTTGTGGGACAGTAACTGTCCTTTTGGCTTCCCGCTATTGATGTTTCCATTAGGGTCTATTTATTTCATGTTTGTGTTTCTTTCCCTTTGGTGTCTCTGATGGGAGATGTGGGTTGATTTATCGATTCCCGATCATTGTCTTCACCTCTATTTCACAATAAGAACGCATTCGATCATTTGAATATAAACTGGTGTGTAAAGCGACCAACCTTATTCCACATACCTGAAAAAAATGATGTAGCGTAAAGTTTATGTTACTTATAACTATGCCGCATTACAACAGCTCTAATGGGACATGTTGCTAGGACCCAGGAACATGCACAAAATAACAAAAAAGAAAAGAAAAAGAAAAGAAAAGAAAAAATAAAAATCAGTGGTTAAGTTGTCGCTAGGCAACCAGATCGTATCATCATCATGATGACAGTGAAGACCGCCAAATGATTGCTGATATGAGCCTTTTTACCTTAATTCTAGTTTTTATCTGCCGTGCCTCCCCTCCTTGTCCATTCAACTATTCCTTGCCAAACCATCTTTGCAATACATGGGGATAATAGATCTACTTGACATAGTGAACGCATTCATTCCTCCAAAACAGAGACTTTTTCCTGAACCAAATCTTTGATATTGCAGGGCCCATAAATGTTGGACAATAAGGCCAATTTTTGGTTAGGGCTCTATAATCAAGCCGACTTTTTATCGATTTTATTTAAGAAATAGATCAGCTCTAGCTGTGATTTGTTGAGTAATAAATCACAGTTTGGAGGTCAGTTGTAAAGTAGATCAAATCACGTGCGCGTAGCGCGCGTGATTTGTCTACTTACAACTACAACTGACCGACAAACTGTGTACCCGCGCGTGATTTGTCTACTTACAACTGACCGACAAACAGTGATTTATTACTAAACAAATCACAGAGTACAGCTGATCTATTTCGATTATAACACGCTGAAAATCGGCAATAATGCTGTTTTTTCCTTCAAAATCTCACAACTTTTCGCCATTGTTAGAAGAAATCCCGCTAAAATTATCGACTGAAACACATGCATTTATATCCTTTTCTAACGTTTTCGATGCGAGAATATGACGTTTCACCGTCTAACGTCAAGGAAATCGACTAGTGACGTCATAAATTGGCTGTTTTTAATGACGTCACTCGTCACGCTCTTCCTTGCCGTGATTTGTTGTAGAATAAAACACAGATATTTTCCATTGCCTATATAGGCGCACTGTGTTAGGATATCGATTTTGATTTGTTTGTTTAATTTAAGGTGTATTGTCCCCGTCAACACTGTATAGGTCATTTTGGAGACGTTGCTTCCTATTTTATGGGACTTTTACCAGACATTGAAAAGAAATGACATCTCAAGCCCCGTCACCCAATGAAACCAATAGGGTTTGTAAGCATGAACGGTCCGACACTCACACCGGTTTCCCTGGACAGACTTAGGTCCTCTAAGCTGTTTATCAGTACTCGTGTGTGGGTCGGATTCAGCTCTGCATGGAAGCATCATGCAGCCCATATATTTCTTCAAGCCCCGGGGGCCGCATATCGATTTTGAAGGGAAACATCTAGTTATTGGTCAATTCTATGTTCTTTCGAAAATCTCTGTTTTCCATTGGTCGCGGGTCGTACATATCAGTAAAAGCTGTTTTTTATTATTTCTGTTGTGGTGCTCGTTAAAACCATAGCATTGCCTTGGCCAAAGCATTTTCAAAATTCCACAGTGGAATACGGCTATGTGATATAATCTACACTATCACGACCCAGCTCTTCTCTATATAATTTGGAATATACAAGGGTGTCCATAATTTATTCCAGCGATGTATGATAGAAAAAAGTTACTAATATTCAAGAAACTTCCCGCCTGCTATTGTCCACGTGACTATTGCTGACCATGTAGAAACCTAGGTAACAGTTATTTAAAGCTGTGATATTCTTGTCGCCATGATGCCAACTTGCTGTGTATTATAAGAATCTTATATGGGTGTGAGGGGTGGATGGAAAAATCCGTCCCGAGGGTCACTGTCTGGCATCACGAGGCTTGCCGAGTGATGCCAGACAGTGATCCCGAGGGACGGATTTTTCTATCCACCCCTCACACCCATATTGGATTCTTTTTCTTGCATACCTTCCATTTCTTAGCGCGGATGTTTAATGCTGCAGTCACTTCGGTTACCAACGTCCGCCCCATTGTGTTGACACTGCAGGAATGTTTAGTGACGTCACGTAACGTGCATGACGTTAATTACAGTCAACCTTAACGACGGCGCATACGAGGTCGTATTCAAACAGTACACTTATCAAATACCGGCCCCGATAGCTCAGTTGGTAGAGTGTCCGCTCCGGGGAACGGGAGGTCACGGGTTCGATCCCGGGCCGCGACATACCAAAGTCGTTAAAAATGGTACTAACTGCTCCTCGCTTGGCACTCAGATTTACGGGATAGAGCTAGGACTGGTCGACCCAGTGTCAAGATAATGTGACTGGGTGTTGTATCATGTAATGTGTCTGGGACATGATACTTCAGTGAGGCCGCACTATAAAAGTGAGCATTGAGCTCCCTGTCGCAACCAGACACCGTAGTGATATGACTGAAAAATTGTTGAAAGCGACGTTAAACCCGAATTCACACACACAAACACACACATTTATCAAACACGCGGGAATATTCGATATTGGGTTGGAACACCTGGGTCAGAATATAAATTCTATCCCAGGGTAAAATCACGGATTTCCTTGTCTGGTGTGCAAGAAATAGGATTATGTGCAACACATGGCCTGTGCTCATGTTCTGGGGCTTTGGCAGACAGTGCAGACCCTGATCAGACGCCACATAACGATCAGGTTATAAACTGTTTGATAACTGAAAAACAGGAATTTAAGGCTTAGTTTAACCTAACTATACCTAGCGGTCCTTTTCTGGGACACTGACAAACAATGTAGACCCAGATCAGATGCAGCAGAACGCGGCGTCTGATCTGGGTCTACACTGTTTGCTTAAAAAACGTTCATTGTTGCAAAATCTGCAGCAGAAAAAACAAATCTGACACCACCATAACAGGAAATGGACCACTCCAAACTTATCGGGTGGAAGATTATAAGAATCTTATATGGGTGTGAGGGGTGGATTGAAAAATCCGTCCCGAGGGACACTGTCCGGCATCACGAGGCTTGCCGAGTGATGCCGGACAGTGATCCCGAGGGACTGATTTTTCAATCCACCCCTCACACCCATATTGGATTCTTTTTCTTGCAAACCTTCCATTTCCATTGCGAATTTTAATGCTGCTGTCACTTCGGTTACCGACGTCCGCCATTTTGTGATGACAACAGGAATGTTTAGTGACGTCACGCATGACGACGCCGCGCATGAGATTGTAATCAACCAGTGCATTTATCAGACACGCGATTATATTCGATTTGGGGTCGGAACACCAGGGTCAGAACATAAATTACTATCCCAGGGTAAAATCACGGATTTCCTTGTCTGGTGTGCAAGAATCCATTGTCCTAGTATAAGTCTTCGCTTAGGATCATTTTCCAAGCCTACTAGTGTTGTCACTGCTTTGATTGATAAAGCTGTGACGATTCATGTAATAACCACAGTGCCTTTTAGAAAAGCATAGCAGCCTAATAGCTTGTAATTAACGTCAAACCGTTTGCCTATACGACGAAGTTTCAAATGGCTTTTAGACAGTTAAGTCGCTCAATATGTGACTCAATGATGTTGCTGTCACACACTTGGGGCTTTTATTTCGGTATGAATATCAATTGATACAAAATGGAACTTGTCAAAATGCTGACTGTCACATCATATAATACAATTACTTTCATCGATTTAATATTATTGATGTCTGGAAGTGTTAATGCGCCGATAGGTCAACCAGGACAGCCATTGTACTAGGATATTACGACGGAATTACACCGATGATCATTTAATGCTTTTAAGTGGCTGTCTCTCGGCTTTTACTTAGGTTACCTTTGTAATACCGAGTATCTTAACATGTGAACAAGTCCGTGAAATGAACATCCCTAAATCCCGCTTTATATACAGAAAACTGGGGTTTGAGGAGGCTGTACATTATTTTTCTTATAACTGCTCCAATACATAGGTTATGGGTACTCGTTAGAACCATGAGGCGGTTCTATAAAATAAAAAAAAATATACACATCATTGGCGTGTTCCTAAATATGTGTTATCTGCATCTGTCAGGAAAATGATAAATTTACTACAGATTAGCTTTATTAGTAGTTTTTCCTACATATCCATAGAATACTATTTATTGGAACGGTTGCCTTAAACCTGCCGTCCAAGACAGCAGCCGGGAAGAAGGACGTACATAAATGAACGGCATAAGGACTGAAACACTACATGTAGAAACCCTAAAGTCAAGTATTTTTTTCCTAAAATGGCCAAACGCTATACAACGTAAAACATTATTGTGACATACATGCAAAGACATGACAGTAATAAACCACAACTGAAGTACCGCCTTAGAACGGTCAGAAAGAAAAGTTTTAATGTGGATTTTTAATCGATTTAACGTGACCACAACCATCACGAAAACATGCCTATATAATTTTGTCCCCCTTGAACCCCTCTTTTATATAGTAAAACTGGGGTTTCCGGGGGTATACCTTTTTTTTATTATTTCTGCTCTAAAATATAGATTATGGGTAGTCGTTAGAACCGCCTCGTGAGGCGGTTCTAACGAGTGCCAACAATCTATATTTTGAGCAGAAATAAGAAAAATATCACAATTTTTTCATCATAAAATGTTCATTTTTTCGGAGATAAAGGTGGCAATGTATTTGTATAGGCGTGTTTTCGTAATGCTTCGCCATAAGTTCTACCCGCGGCGAAGAATGTGTTCAATGTGTTCAGTCTGCATGAGGGGTTTCTAACTCATGAGTGCATCATTCAACCAAATTCAAGTGGAAATAAGCAACGATGAGGGCAAAGGCATTATAAAATAACTGAAATGATGCAGCATAAATAAAAGTGGAGGCAATGATCGGGAATCGATACAATTAACCCACAGCTCCCATCAGAGACACCAAAGGGAAAGAAACATGAAACAACAGACCCCAATGGAAACATCAACAGCGGAAAGCCAATAGGACAGTTACTTTCCCACAAAATGGCCAATAGGCTATCCATGTTTCATGTTTGTGTGCCTTTCCCTTTGGTGTCTCTGATGGGAGCTGTGGGTTGATTGTATCGATTCCTGATCATTGCCTCCACATCTATTTTACGTGGCCACAATCCTCGCCCTTACTTCCGTTGCGATTTAGACAAATAATTTGTTCAGTCCGCATGAAGGCCTCCTAACTCATCAGTGCAACATCCCCGTGAACACAAAAAATCAAACAACCACAGAGATGAAACAACGGTGAGGACTCGACAGCAAGAAACCACTGAAATGCCAGAGCAAAGGAAAACCAACAGCTAGACTCCGAATGACCCAACCAGAGACATAGTATCAGCCACCAACCAACGTTACATTGAATTAATAGCAAATAAATAAATAAATAAATAAATAAAAAAATAAATAAATAAACAACAAAAACACACATTTGGATTCGTGTGGGCCCAGCCAGAAACAGAACTGACTTGGTGTTTTGGCTGGGAAGTGTTAGGTAATTGTATCGATTCCTGATCATTGTTTTCACTTCTATTTGATTTATATGTCTTTAAGCCGGAGCCATGTTAGACACATAGTCGTGCACTAAATGAGGGAAGCAAAGTTGTCAACCGTGATTGGCTAAAAACCATAAAATTTAAGTTCCGATAGACCTTGTTGCAGAAAAGAGTTTTAAGGCCAACTTTGAATGTTTAAAGCATCACGAAAACACGCATATATGATTTTGTCCCCCTTGAACCCCACTTTTATATAGTAAAACTGGGGTTTCCGGGGGTATCATCGAGGCGGTTCTATCGAGTATCCACAATCTATATTTTGAGCAGAAATAACAAAAATATCACACTTTTTCATCATTAAATTTTCATTTTTTCGCCTTTTTTGGCAATGTATTTGTATAGACGTGTTTTCGTAATGGTGAATCTAAATGACGTCTATAAAATTGAGAAAACTTCCATAAACGTGGTCCCAGCTGACACAATGCGGTACGTTGCCGTCTATATCTATAACACACACCATTCAGAAGTTTTGCAAGGAAAGATGACCTTAATATTCTAGTCATTATCAGGATTCATTCAATCATAAATATAGCTCTCGTCCGAGATAGTGCCAAATGGAATGGTGGGTATGTGCCAAAGACAGTAAAGATTAATTTAGCTATCGGCTAGATGTGTATGAATTGTGCATTATGTGTAGCAAACTTGTAAGATAACCACAGTCTAAGGAATCTCGATATAAGCCTTATATCAACGAAATTGCACCAGTCTATCCCATACAGCCGTGTCTCTTTAAACTCAAAACATCACGTGAACAAGTCCGTGAAATAAAGACCCCCGTAAACCCCACTTTAGATAGAGAAAACTGGGGTTTAAGGGGGTAAACATTATTTTCCTTATTTCTGCTCCAAGACATAGGTTGTGGGTACTCGTTAGAACCGCCTCAATGAGGCGGTTCTAACGAGCACCCATAACCTATGTTTTCAGTGTAAATAAGCAAAATATTATGGATTTTCATAAGAAAATTGGCCATTTTGGAGATGTGAAAAAAAATGAACTATGCCGCACGGGTGTGTTATCGTAATGTATTTGGACACCAAAAGTCATCCAAATACGGCTGTGCAAACAGTGTAGACCAGATCAGAATGCTTCTGAAGAAGCATAGTGTGGTTTATATTCTCTAGTCCTTTGGATTACTGATTTCACTGCGGAATTTAGGAAATATCTTAGGGTCACTGATGAGGCCTAATTGGCCCAAACTAGTTATTCTTGGACACCAGATAAGGAAATCCATAGTTTTAGCTTGTAATAGAAATTCTGTTCTAACCCTGGTGTTCTTACCCAAAATCGAATATTCTCGTTTGATAAAGGCACTGATTGAATACGACCTCATATGCGCCGTCTTTAAGGTTGACGTCACAGCACGTTACGTACGTCACTAAACATCACTGTAGTGCCATCAGAATATGGCGGACGTCGGTAACCGAAGTGACTGCAGCATTAGAAATTGAAGGTATGCAAGAAAAAGAATCCTATATTGGTGTGAGGGGTGGATAGAAAAATCTGTCCCTCGGAATCACTGTCCGGCATCACGCGGCATGCCTCGTGATGCCGGACAGTGACCCTCGGGACTGATTTTTAGCTCGCCTGTACGAAGTACATGGAGAGCTATTGTTGTCACCTCGGATGGCGTGCGCGTGCGTGTGCTCGTGCTCGTGCGCGTGCGCGTTAAAGTTTTTCAAATGCTTATATCTCAACAGTCACTCATCACAGAGCACTCATATTTGGAACTCTAGTACCTGGGTGGGTCTTCTGATGTTCAAAGACAACAGACCCCTGGGGCCGTGCCCCGGGGTGGGGCTTGGGGTCAAAATCTAGAACACCTATGTAATACTGTGTTAAAGTTTTTGAAATGCTTATATCTCAGCAGTCACACATCACAAAGCATTCATATTTACAACTTGGATACCTGGGAGTGTCTTCTGAGATTCCAAGACAACACACCCCTGGGTTCATGCCTGGGAGTGGGGATGGGGTGGGGCTAGGGATCAAAATCTAGGACAACTTTGTAATTCGTTGTATACCTTTCCCTTATTCTAACAAGTTATAGACAGAATTGGTTATACATCAGCCAACCAAGTGACATTGATTCAAGTGTAAAAGGGTGAAGGTCATGGTGACCTATATTTCATGGTCCAGTGATTTTGCCTTTTATCTTGAAGACTACATGTTGGAGAAATGTCATACCTGGGATATTAGTTCCATGTGACCCCATGATTGACCTCAAAATATATCTAGGTCACTGTGACCTATATTTCATGGTTCAATGATTTTGACTATTATCTCGAATACTATTTGATGGAGAAATGTCAAACCTGGATTATTAGTTGCATGTGACCCGTTAATTGACCGCAAAATATATCTAGGTCAGTGTGACCTATATTTCATGGCTCATCGATTTTGCCTATTATCTTGAATACTATTTGATGCAGAAATGTCATACCTGGATTACAAGTTCCATGTGACCCGATAATTGACCCCAAAATATAACTAGGTCAGTGTGACCTATATTTCATGGTTCAGTAATTTTGTCTATTATCTCGAATACTTTTTGATGGAGAAATGTCATACCTGGGTTATAAGTTCCATGTGACCCCATGATTGACCTCAAACTATAGCTAGGTCAGTGTGACCTATATTTCATGGTTCAGTGATTTTGCCTATTGAATACTATTTGATGCAGAAATGTCATACCTGGGTTATTAGTCCCATGTGACCCCATGCTTGACCTCAAAATATATCTAGGTCACTGTGACCTATATTTCATGGTTCAGTGATTTTGTCTATTATCTTGAATACTATTTGATGAAGAAATGTTACACCTGGAATATTTATTCAATGTGACCTAATTATTGACCACAAAATAAATCCAGGCCATTGTGACCTACATTTCATGGTTCAGTGATTTTCCCTATTATCTTGATTACTTTTTCATGAAGAAACATCATGCCTGGATTATTTATTTCATGTGACCCCATGATTGACCTCGAAATTATGTCTTGGTCAGTGTGACCTAAATTTCATGATTCAGTGACTCTGCCAAATTGAATACTATTTTTTTTTTAGAAACTTCAGTCCTGAATTATAAGTTCCATGTGACCAGATGATTGACATAGAAATATATCTAGGTCAGTGTGACCTATCTTCATGGTTCATTGATTTTGCCTTATAATTCATACACATTATGATTCTGAAATGTAATATCTGGCATATATGCTCCATGTGACCTGATCACTGACCTCAAAATGTATCTAGTTCCATCCACTCCTCACGCCCATATAAGATTCTTACATTCTGGCCCAGAAAAATCGTGTACACTCCACATTTTTCAATTTTGTGCTGTAGTTCTTGCTTCCAAAGGGATTACAAAACATTTAACATTTAACTTTAGCCTTTATGAATGCACAACCTCTAAAGATGGCAACTTTAATGCCGTCATACTTGTCTTATAACTAGAATTACATGGACATTGTGGAATCGTGTGCCAATTGCTGAAGAATTATAACTGCTAATTGATGAAACATGTTATAAAAAGCTTGCACTTGTGCAATTTTAGCGCACCTTTACTTCGACCTACATTTCATGGTTCACTGACGTACCCTATCGCGAGAACTATCAATAAGTTCTATGGACAAACTACTTAAATCTCTTCTGCAACAAGGTCTATCGGAACCCGAATTTTATGGTGACTTAGTATATAAATTCAGACAAATATATAACCGCAATGACTTCAGCACCCAATTTCGTAAAATCATTCTTCGATATAAAAAAATTGGGTACAACATGGATGTTATACGACAAACTGCATGCATGGTAGTAAACCCAATCACGGTTGGCAACTTTGCTTCCCTCTTTAATTGCACGCCGGTGGATCAGGCCTCAGATTCTATGACGGTTCCAACGTAAAGGCTTATTGAGAATTAGAGAGATCTAATTCGAGGTAAAGTTGGTTGGTGCCTGATGCTCTGTCTCTGGTCGGGCCCATCGGAGTCTAACTGTTGGTTTTCTTTTGCTCCAGCATTTCAGTGGTTTCTTGCTGTCGAGTCCTCACCGTTGTCTCACCTCTGTGGTTCTTTGATCATGTGTGTTCACGGAGATGTTGCACTGATGAGTTAGGAGGCCTTCATGCGAACTGAACAAATTAATTGTCTAAATCGCGACGGAAGTAAGGGCGAGGATTGTGGCCTCGTAAAATCGATTAAAGGCCCCCAGTGGAAATCTTTCCACTGACCGTTCCAAGGCGGTTCTTCTGTGGCGGTTTATTTATGTTGTTGTTTGTTACTTACTGTGTGTATCACTTGTGTCTTTTTATTTTGGATGGCCATATGGCCATTTTGTGGGAAAGTAACTGTCCTTATGGCCTTCCTTTGTTTAGGTTTCCATTATGGTCTGGTCGCTTAATGTTTGTGTTTCTTTCCCTTTGGTGTCTTTGATGGGTGGAGTAAATTAATTGTATCGATTCCTGATCTTTGTTTTACTTCTACTTTGCAACCACTGATGGCCACTTTAACCATATATGACAATGTCATATTCCATCTAATGAGTTAGGAGTGTTCTATTTCCAATTCAATGGGTATCAGGTTAGTTTTGTGTGTAGTAAGTTTTACAAAAATGTACATTTTTAAGCAAACAGTGTAGACTCTAATCAGATGCCGTTTTCTGCGGTATCTGATCAGGGTCAACACTGTTTGCCAATGTCCTAAAAAGGACCCCAGGGCATATATGGGTTAATGTAATCACCCACATTTGAAACTGGCCTATATTTCATGATGCTTTTAACTCTGCATTTAGTCATTGCTAAATACCAATAAGAGTTAGACACTAGTTATTTCATGTTTGTGTTACTTTCCCTTTGGTGCCACTGCTGGGAGCCGTGGGTTAATTGTGTCGATTATTGATTATTGCCTTCACTTCTATTTAGAGCCATGACTCTTGACATCATATTGCATCAATGGATGTAGCTTTGATCCCGACATGCGCGAAATCTTTAAAACATGGAACGACAACATGATTGACAATGTATCTTTGTCAGGGAACATACTGCACTTGTTTAAAAGTATCAACTAATGCTATTAAAATAACAGGTTTCGATGTCTGATTATTGTACTAAACTTGTGTCGAAATAAAAGACACTAGGTGTGAACATTGACCTCGAGTTGCAAAGAATGTAAAGCATCTCACATCCGCAATCGTATTTGAAACTTAACCAATATACGACAATGTAATCTTCTAATACGTTTGGAGTGATCCATTTCTATTTATAGGGGAGTCAGGTTTGTTTTGTGTGTGCTAATGTTTTCAAAATTGCATGCACTTTAATCAAACCGTGTAGATCCACATCACACACCACTGTTTCCTGATGTCGCAAAAATGGGACGCTAGGCATAAATGGGGTACATTAACTCCGAGTGTGGACAAACATTGATGTGGAACTAGAAATGTTTTCAGAGTATAACAATGCCCCCCCCCTCCCCCCACCATTCCCCAATAAATATATCTTAAACATCCATTGGCTTTAGTGCAGACAAGCCATTTTGTTACAAACGTGACTTTGGGCGGCCTGTGAACAAGAAAAAAGGTCAAGGACACTAAAATCCAATCAAATACGATGTAATGATATTTTACCAAGTTTGACTAAAATCAAATAAGTCGTTAATGAGATAGAGTGCAGACAAGCCATCTTTAGCCCAAACCTAACTGTTTTGGGGGCCTGCGGCCTTGAGAAAAGGTCAAGGTCAACAAAATCTAATCAAATATGATGTAATGATATTTTACCAAATTTGACTAAAATTAAATAATTCGTTAAAGGGAAACACCCACAAAAAGTAACTGCAGAATACAGACAAGCCATTTTAGCCCAAAATTTACTGTTTGTGAGGTGGGGATGGGTGTTGGGGTGGGGGGCTATGACCTTGAAAAAAGGTAAATGTCTACAAAATCTAATCAGATCTGCGGTATTTTGTAATGATATATTTTACCAAGTTTGACTAAAAGTAATCAATTCGTTAATGAAATAGAGTGCAGACAAGACATTTTTGGCCCGAAATTGACTGCTTTTTTTTTTTTTTGGGGGGGGGGGGGGGGGGCTGTGACCTTAAATGAAAAGGTCAAGATCACCAAAATCAAATCAAATCTGTGGTATGTTGTGATGATATATTGTACAAAGTTTGACTAGAATTAATCAATGCGTTAATGCGATAGAGTCCAGACAAGCACGTTTTGGCCCAAAATTGACTGCTTTTGTGGGGGTGTCATCTTGAAAAACAAGCCAAGGTCACCAAAATCTAATCAAATCTGCGGTATGTTGTAATAATATTTTGTACTAATTTTGACAAAAAATAATCAATTCGTTGATGAGATAAAGTTTAAACAAGCTTTTTTAGACCCAGAATTGACTGTTTTAGGGGGATGTGACCTTGAAAAAGAGGTCAAGGTCACCAAAGTTTAATGAAATCTGCGGTTGAAATGATATATTGTACCGAGTTTGACTAAAATTGTCGAATATGTTAATGAGATAGAGTGCACACAAGCCATTTTGGGCTCAAAATTGACTTTTTTTTTGGGGGGGGGGGGGTCTGTGACCTTGAAAATTGGGTCAAGGTTATCATGACCTAATGACTGTTTCCCTCTCCTTAATGATAAAACCATGCAAATTTGGTCAAAATCCATCCATAAGTTCAGGAGATATGGTGCTTCAAACCGGCTACGCCAACGCCGACGCCAACGCCTACGCCAACGCCAAAGCAAATGGGATCCGCACCAAAAACAATATGTCACCCACACCTCCTGTGGAGATAAGGGCAGTAGAAAATGAAAAGTATATGTGTTTTCAAACACTGTGTGATATAACTCAGACGGTGTAAACGCAAACGCAATTTGACTAGGGTAAATGTTTTTTTTAAGGTACGAAATTAATCTTGTTTTTCATACATACTCGACGTAGGTAGATCTGATTTTTAAATAACCTTTTGCTTCTGTTGACGTCAAGATACAAGTGTGTTGGTGTTGGTATATTTGTATATATCCCATTCGTGCTTTAGCTTTTAAACAATGCTCTGGTGGGAACCAACACATCTAGCCTTGGCCTTTGTGCCATCAGTTTCCTAATGTTCATCCCTGGGTGAAACGATCTTGCATAATCCATTTAGTAATAAAAATATACATGGGCTCAAATATTTGAATTTTAACAATATTTCGCCTCTGGTGGCTACCGAGATGCCATCAGAAATCCATTTACAAGCCTTAAAAGCGACACCACCAATAACAAATTATTGGGAAATATGAGCTGTGTGTCTCGATCAACATTTTACTAGGAACACCTCTGTTTTGCTACCACTAAAAATATTTCGTTCTTGACACGTTTTTTCATTACCGAAATGTTATTGTTTTCGCCTGATTAACGATTAAACATCCGAGAAAATAATGTTTAGAGTAGAATCATCTTACATCTAAGCATCACGTGAACAAGTCCGTAAAATGGACAGCCTCTCAAACCCCACTTTATATAGTGAAAAATGGGGTTTACGGGGTTTTAATTGTATTTCTTATTTTTGCTCCAGCACATAGGTTGTGGGTACTCGTTAGTACCGCCTCATTGAGGCGGTCCTAACGAGCACCAACAGCCTGTGTTTGTGATAAAAAAAAAATTCACGGATTTTCACCAGAAAAGTGGTCATTTTGGGGATGTGAAATAATTACTTTGTCGCACGGGTGTCTTATAGTAATGAGAAGCTTCACGCAGAAAATGAAACACTAGTGTCTGTCGACTCCTATATATCATGATCTAGGTTTTTACCGTTCTACCGTTCCAAGGCGATTCTTCTGTGGCGGTTTATCTATGTTGTTGTTTGTTACTTACTGTGTGTATCACTTGTGTCTTTTTTTATTCTGGATGGCCATATGGCCATTTTGTGGGAAAGAAACTGTCCTTATGACCTTCCTTTGTTAAGGTTTCAATTATGGTCTGGTCGCTTAATGTTTGTGTTTCTTTCCCTTTGGTGTCTTTGATGGGTGGAGTAAGTTAATTGTATCGATTCCTGATCTTTGTTTTACTTCTACTTTTCAGTATTTTGAAAATAAGCAGGCATGGAAGAAAGCACCGAGCTCTCACGAAAAATACTGGGCAAATCTATAAAATCCATACCCTTATTAATGAAGGATATTTTGAAGAAATAGCGATTATGATTAATTTCAGAATCAATGTAAGGACGGAAAGTATGCTGAGTATAGCCTCTAGTTAAGAGAGCCGCATCATTTAACTGATTAGACCTGTCATGGAATTTATTCGCCTCGGTGTCCAGAAGACGTAAAACAGAAACGGGTAATGAGCTTAGAAATGAAAGCATAGAGTGGCGTTCTTGATTTCATAATACAATTGACAGTCACTTCAGTCTAATATTGTTTCGTTTAAAAGCGCTTAATTTTCGTTTATAGTTACCATTTTTCCTGTCGCGTGAGATCTAGTTCTGCGTTTTCGACATTCCAGGAGCGAGAAAATATCAAAGTCCGGCATTCTGGAAATATTACCCTCATGACTCTTCACTTCTATTTTCTAAGTAGAAGTAAAACAAAGATCAGGAATTGATACAATTAACTTACTCCACCCATAAAAGACACCAAAGGGAAAGAAATACAAACATTAAGCGACCAGACCATAATGGAAACCTAAACAAAGGAAGGCCATAAGGACAGTTACTTTCCCACAAAATGGCCATATGGCAAGGTAAAGCAAGCCTGCCAAGGTAAAGCAATGCGAGTCGGACTGTCCATGCTTATAAAGCCTATTTGTTTCATTGTTCGACAGGGCTTGAGATGTCATTTCACCTCAGTGTCGAGTTAAAGTCCCATAAAATAGGAAGCAACGTCTCCAAAATGACCTGTACAAACATTACCATAACTCAAGCATGTCTATGTAATGTGCACATTCGTAATGTTTGCCTTGGTAAATGGAACCTCCTATAATAAATTGTGGAGCTACGAATGTATCCGTTTGTTGGTTTATTTCTTTGTTTGTTTGGCGTGTGTTGGTGTGTTTGTTTTTGTTATTAGTGTTTTGTAGTTTTTTTAGTTTAAAAACTGGCTAGTTTAAAAGTAGAAGTAAAACAAAGATCAGGAATCGATACAATTAACTGTATTAATTAATTCTATCAATTCCTGATCTTTGTTTTACTTCTACTTTACTCCACCCATCAAAGACACCAAAGATAAAGAAACAGATAAAGTCACCATAAATCAGAATGGTGTCTATAAAATTTTGAAAAGGCTTTGCGTAGTTTTTGGTACCGATAACACTGATTAAGAAGTTTAGCCGTTAATAATTTATTACGAGTGTTGAAGTCAGTTTCATGACTACACACTCTAGCAAATCGAATTAATTGCGAAATGTTAACGCCATAGGATGGCGCACGAGGAACATCACCATCCAAAAAAGGAAAATTTACAATCTCAAAAACAAAGTCATCGCGTTTATCATAAATTTTGCACGAAACAAACCCATCTACAATAGTAGATGTAAATCCAAAAACGGGGCCTCGGTATCAGAAGAATTTGCTTTATTTAACTGAAGTTCTGGGGGGTAAATCTGACTGATCAAACCATCGAAATAGGTATTATCAATATTTAATAAATAATCTAAAGATCTAGAAGTGGAGCTAAAAGCTTCAATAATTTCAGATTGGTTATCAATGGAAAGCGACAACATGAAGTCTCTTTGATAACAATACAAGAATAGATCAGCCACAAGAGGTGCACAATTCGTACCCATCGGAATGCTCACAATTTGTCTAAATAACTGAGTACCGAATCTAATATAAATATTGTCAAGTAGAAAGGTGAGGGCATCACACACTTTCTGACATGACCAAAGTGTATATTTTTTTTTTGCTCTTTAGAAGTGAAAAATGCATTTCTGACATTACATGCAAGATAGAGAGAATCTTCTCTGTGAAACGCCCATTCAATTAAATCATTAAGCTTTTCTTTTATAAGATTATGAGGAAGTGTAGTGTAAAGAGTGGAAAAAATCGTAAGTAGACAGACTTGAAGCACGAAAATGTCTGGATTTCAATTTATTTAAAACCTCATTCGATTTTTTTATAGACCAAAACAGATTTCTTCCTGATCTTTCAAAGACTTTATCACAATATTAAATCAAATGCGTTTTAATAGCAGTAAGACAGGAAGTTAATAATATAGAAAGTTCAGTGGTAGTGCAAGAGCTAGAATTTGCAATACACCGTGCTTTGTAAGGTCTTTTATGAAGTTTTGGTAACCAGTATAGCGTAGAAAGCTTGTCTTGGCCTTCCGTAACACACACAGCAAACTTGGTGGCTGAATGACAAATATGTTTATCTACTATAACTCTCTCTTCAGCTAAAGGCTGAAGTTCATAGGCCTTAGTACCACCAAGCTCCTGCTTAAGCGTATTAACATAGTGGAGCCGTCACACAACGACGACGTTGTAAGCGGCCTTGTCTGCAGGGGCGAAAAACAAAATTCTTATGAAATTCTTGCATATCTAGTTTGAGATGACGTAAAGACGTCTTATGCTTAGGAGGTAATAAGTTGGTATTTTGAGAATAGAAAGAAATGCGTTTATTCACTAGTTTTAAAATGCTAAGTTTCCAGTCCTTTAGGGCTTTATGCTCAACATACTCTCGCTTACACAATCGATTACTCATTCAACGAAGCAGCGATTTCATCTCTACATTTACTGAAATCAAGTTTAGAAGGAAACCGATATTGGTCCTTTAGAAATTATATTCCTTATTCTAGAATCAGAAATAATTTTCAAATTGCCAGAAATTACATGACCAGCAGCAGGATAATTTACGTTTAAAGTTACCATTTTTCCTGGTGCCGTGAGATCTAGTGCTGCGTTTTCGACATTCCAGGAGCGAGAAAATATCAAAGTCCGGCATTCTGGAAATATTACACTCATGATAATTGTTGTCATTAAATCCCAGTGGAAAAGGGGTCTGTAAAGATTTAATCCATTTCAGTTCAGCCTCATGTCTTTTGATAATTTTGAATCTAGATGTAGAATTTGCATCGTAATGAAGTTTTTCCACTGGTTGTATAACAATGTTATTTACAGAATGACCTGTACGTCGAAAGTGATGGTACAAGAAAGTGTCAGTTTTCTTAGGCTTACTCATTCTACGATAATGCTCGTTCAATCTAGTTTTAAGCATGCGGTTAGTTTGACAGACGTACTGCATATTACAGTTTGCAGCACGTCATGTAATTAGATAAATTAAATCTGTAGACTGTCGTGTCAAATCAGACATGTTAACTACAGAGAAGCGTCTACCGTTTACAGATGAAGTAACGGTAGACGCAGTGCTTAAATGCGAACAACATCTGCACCTCTTGGCATTGCACTTAGAAATACCAGGGTACATTCCACTATAATTTGCTATAAATATAACAAAGTAGAAGTAAAACAAAGATCAGGAATTGATACAATTAACTTACTCCATCCATAAAAGACACCAAAGGGAAAGAAATACAAACATTAAGCGACCAGACCATAATGGAAACCTAAACAAAGGAAGGCCATATGGACAGTTACTTTCCCACAAAATGGCCATATGGCCATCCAGAATTAAAAGACACAAGCGAATTCACACACACTTCAAGGTTTTTTTTTTTTTTTTTTTTTTTTAGATCTGTTAGATCTATCATTTTTAATTTCAATAAACTTGTTTCAGATCTTGATGTTGATACTAATACTCCTGATTCATGTAATTGTAAAAACTCACAGTATTGCTATCCTGCTGCTGGTCATGTAATTTCTGGCAATTTGAAAATTATTTCTGATTCTAGGATAAGGAATATAATTTCTAAAGGACCGAAATATCGGTTTCCTTCTAAAATTGATTTCAGTAAATGTAGAGATCAAAATCACTGCTGCCTTGAATGAATTTGGTAATCAATTTTTGTAAGCGAGAGTATGTTGAGCATAAAGCCCTTAAGGACTGGAAACTTAGCATTTTAAAACTAGTGTAAACGCATTTCTTTCTATTCTCAAAATACTAACTTATTACCTCCTAAGCCTAAGACGTCTTTACGTCATCTTCAACTAGGTATTCAAGAATTTCATAAGAAGTTTGTTTTGGCCCCGGCAGACAAGGCCGCTAACAATGTCGTCGTTGTGTGACGGCTCCACTATGTTAACACGCTTAAGCAGGAGCTTGGTGGTACTAAGGCCTATGAACTTCAGCGTTTAGCTGAAGAGAGAGCTATAGGAGATGAACATATTTGTCATTCAGCGACCAAGTTTGCTGTGTGTGTTACAGAAGGCCAAGACAAGCTTCCTACTCTATACTGGTTACCAAAACTTCATAAAAGACCTTACAAAGCACGGCTTATTGCAAATTCTAGCTCTTGCACTACAACTGAACTTTCTGAATTATTAATTTCATCTCTTACTGCTATGAAAAGGCATGTGATTAAATATTGTGATAAAGTCTTAAACTACGCAGTATGACCCATCCTCTTTCTTATGAATGTTTTCATTGCTCTTAAAGGAACTCATTTTAGATTTTTATTTGAAAGATCAGTAAGAAATCTGTTTTGGTCTATAAAATTCGAATGAGGTTTTAAATAAATTTAAATCCAGACGTTTTCGTGCTTCAAGTCTGTCTTCTTACGATTTTTCCACTCTTTACATTACTCTTCCTCATAATCTTATAAAAGAAAAGCTTAATGATTTAATTGAATGGGCGTTTCACAGAGAAGATTCTCTCTATCTTGCATGTAATGTCAGAAATGCATTTTTTACTTCTAAAGAGCATAATAATTATACACTTTGGTCATGTCAGAAAGTGTGTGATGCCCTCACCTTTCTACTTGACAATATTTATATTAGATTCGGTAGTAAGTTATTTAGACAAATTGTGGGTATTCCGATGGGTACTAATTGCGCACCTCTTGTGGCTGATCTGTTCTTGGAGTGTTATGAAAGAGACTTCATGTTGTCGCTTTCCATTGATAACAAATCTGAAATTATTGAAGCTTTTAGTTCTACTTCTAGATATTTGGATGATTTATTAAATATTGACAATACTTACTTTGTTGGTTTGATCAGTCAGATTTATCCACTAGAACTTCAGTTAAACAAGGCAAATTCCTCTGATACCGAGGCCCTCTTTTTGGATTTACATTTATCTATTGTAGATGGATTTGTTTCTTGCAAAATTTATGATAAACGTGATGATTTTGATTTCGAGATTGTAAATTTTTCTTTTTGGACGGTGATGTTCCTCGTGCGACATCGTACGGGGTTTATATTTCGCAGTTAATTCGATTCGCTATAGTGTCTAGTTATGTAACTGACTTCAACACTCGTAATAAATTATTAACGGCTAAACTTCTTAATCAGTGTTATCGGTATCATAAACTACGTAAAGACTTTTCTAAGTTTTATAGACGTCATTCTGATTTGGTTTCAAAATTCAATGTTGGACTTAAAACACTTCTGCAACAAGGCCTATGAGAACCCGAATTCTTTGGTGACTTAGTATATAAATTTAGAAAAATACATGCATGTAATGACTTTAGTACCCAATTTCGTAAAATCGTTCATCGATATATAAAGATTGGGTACAACATAAATGTTATAAAACAGACTGCATGCATGGTGGTTAACCCAGTCACGGTTGGCAACTTTGCTTCCCTCTTTGATTGCTTACCGGTAGGTCGGGCTTAAGATTATATGACGGTTCCAGCGTAAAAACATAAATGGAATTTTATTTTATTTTATAATTCTTTTTGTTGGTTGGCGCCTGATGCTCCGTCTTTGGTCGGGCCCCTCGGAGTCTAACTGTTGGTATTCTTTTGCTCCAGCAATTCTGTTGTTGTATGCTGTCGAGTCCTCAACCTTGTTTCATCTCTTTAGTTTTTTTATTTGTATGTTCTTGGAGATGTTACACTGATGAGATAGGAAGTGCGGACTAAACAATATTAGTGTATACCGCGACAGAGGTAAGGGCGAGGATTATTGCCATGTAAAATCGATGTAAGCCCCCCAGTGGAATTCTTTCCACTGATCGTATCAAGGCGGTTCTTCTGTTGCGGTTTATTTATGTTGTTGTTTGTTACTTACTGTGAGTATCACTTGCGTCTTTTTACTTTGGATGGTCATTTGGCCATTTTGTGGGAAAGTAACTGTCCTTATGGCCTTCCTTTGTTTAGGTTTGCATTTTGGTCTGGTCGCTTCATGTTTGTGTTTCTTTCCCTTTGGTGTATTTTATGGGTAATGTAAGTTAATTGTATCGATTCCTGATCTTTTTTTAACTTCTACTTTAGACCCTCTAAGCGGTTTGCCAGTACGAGTGTGCGGTCGATTTCAGCTCTGCGTGTAATTATGTTATTTATTGTTTATTGTTTATTTGTTATGGTTTGTCTTTGAGTGTGTATATCGCTTATATATTTTTGTTTTGGATAGCGAATTGGCCATTTTGTCCTTCTGGCTTTCCACTATTGGTGTTTTCGTTAGAGTCTAGTTTTTTCATGTCGGCGTTTCATTCCCTTTGGTGTCTCTGATGGGAGTTGTGGGTTAATTGTATCTACTACTGATCCCTGCCTTCACTTCTATTTTCTAATAAACCATTCCCAGCAGGCACTCAACGTTGTGTGCCTGTATGGCTTTTTATATATTCATTTGGCTCATGCATGACTCAGACGCACTTTTTCTTTCTTAAATGCAGAAAGACTATAAAGCACATCTGGTTTCATAAAGGCATGGCAAACAAGTAGACAGTGTTCCTTTGGCAGCATCGACAAAGTGCAATAATTGCAGTGCATAATATGATATGCAAGACATAATAAAGGCTAAATGATCGTCTTGGTTTCACTTGGCCAATTTGTACTGAATGGATTATTTTGCCAAAATATATAACAGAAGTCATTTTGTCATTCTGATACTGACTTGTGTCGGGCAGAGTAATTTTAAGAATGGATGAACAGTTTGCAAAGAGTGTTCTTTCTTGCACACCAGACAAGCAAATCCGTGATTTTACCCTGGGATAAACATTTTGGTTCTAACCCTGGTGTTCCGACCCAAGATCGAATATAATCGCGTATTTGATAAATGCACTGGTTGATTATGACCGTCGTTAAGCTTGACGTCACAGCACGTTACATGACGTCACTAAACATTCCTGTACTGTCATCACAATATGGCGGACGTCGGTACTCGAGGTGACTGCAGCATTAAAAAAAATCCGTGCTAAGAAATGGAAAGTATGCAAGAAAAAGTATCCTATATGGGTGTGAGGGGCAGACAGAAAAAATCCGTCCCTCGGGATCACTGTCCGGCATCACTCGGCAAGCCTCGTGATGCCGAACACTGACCCTTGGGACGGATTTTTCCATCCCCCCTTCACACCCATATACGATTCTTATAATATGTCCCCTTTAGAGAAACATGTCCATGTAAAATAATGGTGTCCAACATGGTGTCAGAAATGACAAATCACCCGTACGACATAATGCATTTTACACATCTCCAAAATTGCTACTTTCTTATGAAAATCCTTGATATTTTTCTTTTAAATGCTCATAACATAGGTTGTGTGTGCTCGTTAGAACCGCCTCATTGAGGCGATTCTAACGAGTACCCACAACCTATGTCTTGAAGCAGAAATAAGAAAAATAATGAATACCCCTGCAAACCCCAGTTTTCTCTATATAAAAGTGGTGTTTAGTGGGGTCTTCATTTCACGGACTTGTTCACGTGATGTTAGGTAGAAGTAGTATAAATAAGTAGTGAATTCC
The DNA here is from genome assembly GCA_963580285.1 of Lucinisca nassula. Lineage (NCBI taxonomy): Eukaryota > Metazoa > Mollusca > Bivalvia > Lucinida > Lucinidae > Lucinisca > Lucinisca nassula. The sequence continues at coordinate 196,168 of CAUZLF010000120.1, read as the reverse complement.
TTTTTTATTTCTGCTTTTAACATAGATTGCGTGTGCTCGTAAGAACCGCCTCATTACGAGCGTAATATGACAGATAATGTATATCCCCGTAAACCCCAATTTTCAGTATATAAAGTGGAGTTAAGAGGGGTCTTCGTTTCACGGACTTGTTATCGTGATGCGTTTTGGAGTGTCCCTTATGAATTGTATAAATTTTGCAAATCAAAAGTCCTGGTCGTGAGGTTTTGAGCATGAATTTTGAAGTGCTCGTAAAAATTAAAACACAATTACGAGTTGGGTTATTTTCTTTTGTCAGTTAATTGTTCTGCTCACAAATTTTAGAATGCCAGCGATTGTCCCAAACACCATATGGAAAGATAGACAAGATATAGAGGACATGAGTGTTCACGTATTATTGAATTTATTAAACTCGTTGAGGAAAAGGGATAAAATGCGAGGCTAAATTCAATAATACATGAACACGAATGCAAGATTCTATTTATCATATGACATTTAACATTTAATGCATTTTATTCAAGATTGTTTTTTTTTTAAATGCCAATATTCCACCAATAGTAAACGCGACGTCGTTAAGGACGTCATGCATGTAACATTACGGGGCGTATCTAACTAATTTGCATATTTAATTCACTAGTGGATTATCGAATTTATTACATTACGTTATTACACGCTCAGACGCGACGCCATATGGTAAAGAGGTGAAAGCAATGATCAGAAATCGATACAATTACCTCGCACCTCTCATCCAAGACACCAAAGGGAAAGAAACTTCGACACAACATAAAAGACACCATTACAAACGACAAAAATCACAGGCGACAAGCCAAGAAAACAACTCTTTTATAAACAGATGACAGCCCAGTTGCCTTTACTGCCAAATATGAAAGCTCTATCTTAAACGGTTCAAAAGTTATGAAAAATAATTTTTTTTCTTTAAAGTAGGTCAAGGCCACAGGTCAAAAAAATTTGCATATATGTAAAAGCTCTTGTCACAAGGAACAAACATGCCAAATATTAAGGCTCTATCTTAAACGGTTCAAAAGTTATGAACAATTTTATTATTTTTTAAGTAGGTCAAAGGCCAAGGTCATGGTCCAAACATTTTGCATGAATGAAAAGCTGTAATCACGGGGAACCTACATGCCAAATAGGAAAGCTCTATCCCAAACGGTTCGAAAGTTATGACCAACAATGTTTTTTTTTTCTAAGTAGGTCAAAGGTCAAGGTCACAGTTCAAAATTTTTGCATGAATGTAAAGCGTTTGTCACAAGGAATCTACATGCTAAATATGAAGGCTGTATCTCAAAAGGTTCAAAAGCTATGACCAATATTAACTTTTTCTTTCATGTAGGTCAAAGGTCAAGGTCACAGGTCAAAATTTTTGGTGTGAATGTAAAGCTCTTGTCACAAGGAACCTACATGCAAAATATGAAGTTTCTATCTCAAACCTTTCAAAAGTTATGACCAGAATGCTATTTTTTTATTTTAAGTAGGTCAAAGGTCAAGGTCAAGGTCACAGGTCAAAATTTTTTGCATGAATGTAAAGCTTTTGTCACAAGGAACATACATGCTAAATATGAAGGCTGTATCTCAAACGGTTCAAAAGTTATGACCAATGTTAACTTTTTCTTTTATGCAGGTCAAAGGTCAAGGACACAGGTCAAAATTTTTTGTGAGAATGTAAAGCTCTTGTCACAAGGAACCTACATGCAATGCTCTATCTCAAACCGTTCAAAAGTTATGACCAAAATGTTATTTTTTTATTTCAAGTAGGTCAAAGGTCAAGGGCAAGGTCAAAAGTCGGTCAAAATTTTTTGCATGAATGTAAAGCTTTTGTCACAAGGAACATACATGCTAAATATGAAGGCTGTATATCAAACGGTTCAAAAGTTATGACCAATGTTAACTTTTTCTTTTATGTAGGTCAAAGGTCAAGGTCACAGGTCAAAATTTTTGTGTGAATGTAAAGCTCTTGTCACAAGGAACCTACATGCACAATATGAAGGCTCTACCTCAAACCGTTCAAAAGTTATGACCAAAATGTTTTTTTTTATTTTAAGTAGGTCAAAGGTCAAGGTCAAAGGTCAAAATTTTTTGTTGCGTGAATGTAAAGCTTTTGCCACAAGGAACATATATGCTAAATATGAAGGCTGTATCTCAAGTGGTTCAAAAGTTATGACCCATGTTATTTTAACTAGGTCCAAGGTCAAGGTCACAGGTCAAATTTGTTTGCATGAATGTGAAGGTCTTGTCACAAGGAGCCTTCGGGCCAAATATGAAAGCTCTATCCCAAACGGTTCAAAAGTTATGGCCAACGTTAAAGCTGTCCACGTACAAACCAACAAACAAACAAACAGACACGGCAAAAACAATATGTCCCCGCTATCACTGCCGGGAACATAAAAACGAAAGGGTATTACTATATGGCAATTGTCAATAACTTCAGCCTCATTTTCATTTGGAAATCTATATTGGTTTTGAAATTAAGATGAAAACAAAAGACGAAAAAAGCAATTTTTTTTTGTTTGTTTGTTTTCAAAAGGCAACAACTCTCAGAGTATTATAGCTAGCTGGAGTTAAGTAACTTGCCACGAAATTGTTTAATGTTGTTGTGATCTTACGTTTAAAGGTTGAAAAATATGCGTTTGAAGGTTTGGAAGTTATAAAGAAAATAAATCATGAAAAATGTTGATGAACAGACGGTCAGATGGATAGATGGCTAGACAGATGGATGGACTGACGGATGGACGGACACATGAACGGACGGACAGACAGGGCATTACTTTTGGGCAACTGTCAATAACAATAGGAAATTTCATTTGAATATCTTTAGCGGTTTTAAAATAAAGATGATAAAAGACGAAAAAAGCTTAATTTCTAAGTTTTTCAAAGGGCCATAACTCTGACAGTATTGCAGCTTCAGTTACGTAACTGGTCATAAAATTGTGTAATGATAATGAGACCATATATTTAAAGTTTGAGGTTTATAGGTGTGACGGTTTGTAAGTTATTAAGAAAAACATGAAGAATGTGGACATTTTTAAGTTTTTCAAAGGCCATAACTCTGAGAGTATTGTAGCTAGAGTTACGTAACGTGCCAAGAAATTGTGTAATGATATTGTGACCTTATAGTTAAAGTTTGAAGTTGATGCGTCTGACAGTTTGTAAGTTATTAAAGAAAAAACATAAAACTGTGGACGGACAGACGGACGGACGGACGGACAGACAGGGTGATTACTATAGGGCACCCGCAAATAAATTTGCGGGACCCTATTGAAACCACAGCTAAAGACTCGCCCTGGGACGGCCAGTTATAGGGTTACGGACAGCTAAAGGGCTCGGGTCAATCACCAGGAACTGGTGTTGCAATTGTTCTATGACATTTTGTTACAACAATTGAAATCTTCATTTATCATCATGGTAAGGAGAGGTAAATGTATGGCGTGGACGTTGTGTGCTTGGCTTTCCTCTAGGATTAGTCTTTTTTGTTTTGTTTGTTCGAATAGAGGTATAACTTTCCCGTTAACACTATTCAGGCTAATTTGAAGACGTTGTTTTTGAGATGAAATGATATCTCAAGCCCTGCGACCCAATGAAACCAATATGGCTTATATGCATTAGACGGTCCACCTCACAACACTGTGTCTGGTCAGGCTTTGTACTTCTAAACGGTTTACCAGTACTCCTGCGGCCACGTTCAGCTCTGCGTGAAAGTATCATGCAGCCCAGTCTCTTTCTCCAAGTTCCAAAGGGCGGACCAAACTTGATTGCGTGACAGAGCGTCCTGTCTCGGCTCCGGGCTGATACGTTCATTACATGATAGCGTTCGGTGCCAGGTGGATGAATGTTCGATGACCAGGCCCTTCGCTGTGTGGTGAGTTTGTTTAATCTTTAGTTCTGCGGGTTATTGACCTCTTCTTCGTTCCGTCGCTGATATTTGGGAAAAGGCCCCGGCATTCTCAGGTGCGTGTTCAGCCAGTGCAGAGCCATTAAGTAGGGCTAGACTATCACGAAAACACAAAAGAAATAAGTATTATTATATACCCAGAAAATGTCCCGTTTACTTTCTACAGAAGTTACCGGTCAATATTTTTCCATATTGACCGTAGTCAAGTTCATATTGCCCGTAGATAAGCAGTCACGTTCACAATAGAACTACTTTCAAATTTGTTCATTTCGATACTAAAAATCGGCAGCCATCTTGTTGTGCGTATCGACTGAAAGAACGTTAACCAAAACGAATATAGGTTCTGACAAAGTGCATAAACCGCATTTTATGCTGTCAAATATGACCTACCTGCAATCTGTTTAGATTTGCAATACTTTCTTCTAAGAAATCGGGAGTATTTTGAAAGAAATATAACCGACGCTTCGGAAAAAAATGGCGCCCTGTGTTTGGAAACGTCAATGTTTTTAATGACGTCACATCCACCAACGTTAGCGTCGTCTTCACTTTGGCGCCGTTGGGCGTGATTTTTAAACGTGTAGGGAGACACTTAACGACCTTCATTATTTTTCATTTCAAACCACTTAAAGATGAATAATCTGATTTTACGTTCAGAAATTCATACCAGGCAATCCTGAATTCTAGCCGACATTTGAATTTTTGGGTATATAATAAAAAGGTTATTGACTTTATATTGGGAAATATTCGGCACTCGTTCATATGGCGAAGACGCACTCGCAAGCTCGTGCGTCCTTCGCCATATGAACTCGTGCCGAATATTTCACAATATAAAGTCAATAACCTATAATAAGCAGCCATGCTTGTTTTCAAACCCTGTTGATCTTTCTAGTATGTCACATTCTTGTTATATACAATAAAATTCCTATATTAAGACCACCTTTGGAACTGTTCAAAAGTGGTCTTAAAGACCACTTTTGAACAGTCCTAAAGGTGGGCTCTTATTAAGAGACACTTGGGGTAGAAACACAATGAATGAATGAATAACAAAACACTTCTAAATAAGCTTTTTAAATCAGATTTAACCTTAATTTTGGATGGTCTTAATAGCGAAATTTTACTATTGTCAACTTTACATTAACTATGCGTGTTTTCTCAACGGATCATGCTCTTTCGTGCATTTGTACATGCATGTAGGATCCAATGTTTGATGATGGGTGTTTCTTGGCATTTGTGTTTAGCAATAGACATCGTTTTCTTGAACGAAATTAAATTCTCAGTATGACATGTAAGGTTAACTGCGCAATGATTTCGTTAAACCGTAAGGTCAAGCAATAAATGCCAGCTCCAATAAAGCACTCAACTAATAAGTTTTCTAAGAAGCAGACATGAACTAGCTGCATCATAAAAAAATCTGCCTTCTTGTTTGTTAGCACACTAATCAGGAGTCATATAAGCTGCATCAGTCCCGCCCGATTATTAAATCAAATAACTTCTCAGTCACCGAAAAGAATCATGTTTTGCTAGCGTGTATCTTTTTGCTTGTGCATGCAAAACATCACATTCTCTAGGGACTAGCGCTTTACCTAAGTCCCCAAGCACGCCGCCCGCTTTCCCACTGTCATCTTGGCAGTTGAATTGCAGGAATGGAGGCATTTTAAGAAACAACCAGACTTATTTAATATGCTCACTGATGGACATACCACGACTGCAGCTTAATAAAACCTTTTATAGACTTGGCACGTTTTCCTTAAGTAAATGCTATAAAAAGCATTTCGTTTAATTTTGTGCTAGAGGCTAGCCGTAAACACTTGTAAATTTGAAGCACGGATCCGACCAACACTTTTGTTATATGCCGTGGAATTCCACTATTAAGACCACCTAAAATAAAGTCAAATTTTGCTTTAAAAAGCTTATTCAGCAGGTTGTAGTTATATTTTCATTGTGTTTTCTTCATACAATGTGCTCTGTTGAGAGACCACCTTTGAGACTGTTCAATAGTGGCCTTAAAGACCACTTTTGACAGCCACCTCCGGGACGAATCAAAAGTGGTCTTAAATACCACTTTTGAACAATCCGAAAAGTGGTCTTGATATAGGAATTTAACCGAATTTTATACTTAGCAGTAAAATCAATGCATATCTGAAACGAATAAAAATAATATTTTCATATTGTGGAAATATATAGAGTTTATTCATTCTCCTATTTGAAATATGGGATTTATAAACCGAGGGAGGTACAACAATCCGATAAAGAAACGAGTGCGAAGCACGAGTTTCTTTATCGGATTGTTTTACCTCCCGAGGTTTATAAATCCCATATTTCAAATAGGAGAAATGAATAAACTGTATATTACATGCACTTCCAAAGACTTTTAGGACAGTTTGAATATTGTATTTTGGGTCTGAATTCCCGTTCTCTTGGCTGTTTACAGCTTATGTTGACGATTCAATGAGCGTAGTGTTACAGAAGCTGTGTAGAAGAAAAGCTTGATGGGCGCCATTTTGAAAGCGCTTTCTACAGTTTTGAACACAAATAGAAGAAATAAAGTGTTTTAATGATAAAACAACTAAAATGTGAGATTAAATAAAATCAAACGTACTGTCTATTCAATGGTCACACCCATGTTTTCTTTTGTTTCAGCGTTGCATCCGACTCAAACGTCACGCATTCTGAACGTCTGTTGATATCTTCCCAGACACAACTGCAATGACGTCATGGATAACGTCGACGTGACTGAAACGTTCCCGCGTTTGAATATAACGATTTCACTGCAAAAACGGTATCTTGTATCGTGTACATAAAGTAGTTCCAGCTAAAGTGATTTATTTCCCCGGCTAAGAGGAAATATTTCTCCTTAGCAAAAAGGAAATTACCAAGTTTATGTCTGGTAGAAATCAAAGTATTTCTCTGTTATGCATGTAATATATGATATTATCATATGACGTCGTTGATAAGCAGTGGATAACGTCGTGTAATAAAAATCGTATGACCACAAGTGTAATAACACTTTGGCGGGATTAAGTAACGTCATGACGACGTCCATGTCAACAATGCATGTTTTGAGGAAAAAATATCAGATTTAAAGGCGATAAAATCCAATTTAAAGTGGTCATATGATAAAGAGAATCTTACACTCGTGGTCATTTCATATGAAATTAATGAAACTCGCCGAAGGCTCGTTTCACAAATTCCATATGAAATGACCACTCGTGTAAGATCCTCTATTTATCATATTGTAAAAAAAGCATTACCATGTTATTTTCCCAGTTGCGCTCCGGACGACCTTTTGTTTTTCATATAAAATGTAAATATAATTTTTTTTAAGTACATGTACCACAAAAAAAAAAAAAAAAAAAAAACATCGAGTGTGTTGAAAACAGAATTTTCACGAGTGCGAAATTTCTTCGAGTGTGTTGAAAACATCAGAATTTTCACGAAAATCTTATGCTTTCAGCACACTCGATGAAATATGTTTTGTATTCACCTAAAAAAGTAAATACCCTTTATATATACTAAACGGAAGTATCGTATCTTCATTTAAGACAACTGTTGAAACACATAAGTCTCCATTATCAATAGGGGTGAGTGCCAGTATACTGAATGTTAAGCCTTATCTTGCTGTTCACGACAACCCCTATCTTTGCAAACAGTGTAGATCCAGATCAGATGGCTTCTGAAGAAGCCATCTGATCAGGATCTACACTGTTTGACATTCATTTCATGAATTTGTCGCAATATTTTACATCAGGGTAATTTGATTGGTTTGATAGACAGAAATGGGTGTGGCTTAAATGAATATTCATCAAGATAAGGGTTAAGGATACATCAGGATAACTTTCCTTATTATTTGTGTTGTTGTTATGCACAAAAGCGAAGGAGGCAATGATCAAGAATCGATACAATTAACCCACAGCTCCCATCAGAGACACCAAAGGGAAAGTTTTTTTTTGTTTGATTTGAGGTTTAACGTCCCCATCAACACTGTAAAGGTCATTTTGGAGACGTTGCTTCCAATTTTGTTGGACTTTTACCCGACATTGAGATGAAATGACATCTCAAGCCCTGTCGCCCAATGAAACCAATAGGGTTTGTTAGCATGGACGGTCCGACTCGCACCGCGGTTCCTTGACAGGCTTAGATCCTCTAAGGGGTTTACCAGTACTAGTGTGCGGGCCGGATTCAGCTCTGCGTGGAAGCATCATGCAGCCCATATATTTCTTCAAGCCCCTATCGGCGGAGGCCGACCAAAGGGAAAGAAACACAAACATGAAACAACTAGACATTAATAGAAACATCAATAGCGGAAAGTCAAAAGGACAGTTACTTTCCAATAAATTGGCCAATTGGCTATCCAAAACAAACTAATATAAGCCATACACACACTCGGGACAAAGCATGACAAAAATAAACCGCGACAGAACAACCGCTTTGGAACGGTCAGTGAAACGAATTCCACTGTGGAGCTTAAATCGATTTTACGTGGCCACAATCCTCGCCCTTATTTCTGTCGCGATTTAGACAAATAATTTTTTAGTCCGCATGAAGGCCTCCTAACTCATCAGTGCAACATCTCCGTGAACACAAAAATCAAACAACCACAGAAATGAAACAACGATGAGGAAGCCTGCTCAGTAAAAATGTTGTTAAGTAAACATTACCTATAACCTGTTGACTGAGTCGTAATATTCTCATCAAACGAACTAAAAAAAACTCACAATTCAAATATGTATTGAGAAATAAGAAAACAAAATGTTTCCTCTTAAATGAAAATCAAAAAAGAGTTCCTTTAAGAGCAATGAAAACATTCATAAGAAAGAAGATGGGTCACACTACGTAGTTTCGGCTAATAAAGCCTCATCAGTGACCCTGTTATGATCCGGCAACGAAAGCCAGAGGAAACATACTGCAAATTTGCGAATTTCGAACAGGCAGTCGATACAAAGACTGATATAAATCAAAATGGGATCCAAATAATCAAAAACCTGTCTAGAACATGAGTCTAAACCAATAATTTATTTCTGATTTCTCAGAATATTCACGCTGATCTCAAAGGACCAAAAGTAAAATATAATCTGCACTATGGTTGATGTACGGGGAGACGTTTTACGGCCGCCACACGGCACAACACCAGCTGCAGTGAAGGCAAATGAAAATCAAAAAATAGTTCCTTTAAGAGCAATGAAAACATTCATAAGAAAGAACCCTGTCTATCCGAGCTATTGACCGCCTGGTCTACCCTGACAGTTGATAACAAACGGGAAGTGATAAAAGTTATATCTCTTGCAGGTAATGGCGGAAAATACACCACTCAGGTGTACCCCATAATCACTATAAAGCCTCCGTGACCTAGCGGATAAGAGCGCTGACCCTTAATTATTACGTCTCTCACCGCTGTGGTTCAAGCCTGGCTCGGGTCACATGTGAGACGCCAAGTTCTGCAACGGAAGGCCAGTCGGTTTTTCTCCGGGTACTTTGGTTTTCGCCCACCTCTGATTAACGATCGGCTCGATATGAGTGAAATAATCTTGAAAGGGCCGTAAAACCAAAACAAAAAAAAATAACCACTATAAAAAAAGAAGTGGAATCGATACAATTAACCCACAGCTCCCATCAGAGACACCAAACGGAAAGCAACACGAACATGAAACAACTAGACCCTAATGGAAACATCAATAGCGGAAAGCCAAAAGGACAGATACTTTCCCACAAAATGGCTAATAGGCTATACAAAAGAAAAAACAATATAAGCGATACAAACACTCAAACACAAACCATAACAAAATAAACCGCGGCAGAAACCCTGTTGATCAGTGCAGATATATATGCAAATGGTGGAACATAGCCCCAGATAAGAGGGGGTACCCACAAAATATTTTCTTATTTCTGCACGAAAACATATGTTGTGGGTACTCATTAGAATCGTCCCATCGAGGCGCTTTTAATGAGTACCCACAACATACAACACATGTTTTCGTGCAGAAATAAGAAAACTGTCAGTACTTTTCGCAAGACAAAATACGCCTTATAAAAACACATAGAGCTACGGTGAAAATTTCAGATGAGACGACCCATCAGAATGACATTCAAAGGGACAGGTTCAAATTCAAAGATGTGATGGTCAATTCAGTAACACAGGAGCGAAAAGCATAATCAAGCAACATGCTACAAATGTATCTTTTACTGTTGGTTTTGGTTTTAAGATTCTTTCAAGATTATTTTACTTATTTCGAGCCGATCGTTAATCTGTGGTGGGCGAAAACCCGAACACCCGGAGAAAAGCACCTGAACTTCCTTTGCAGAACCTGGCGTCTCAAATGATGCCCGAACTACGCGCGAACCACAGCGCTCTCAGCGCTGAGAGACCTAATGATTAAGAGTCAGCGACCTTATCAACTAGGCCAGGAAGACCCGAGGTGTCTTTTGTAACAAAGAATAAAAAACTTGGTTTAATAACTATGGATGAATTTCAATATTAAGACGTGTTTATTGTTTTGTTTTTAAAAGGTCCATTTCTTCTTTCTTTTTTTTCAATACCAGTGTTCTCTAGTGCGGTGTCACCTTTGGGATTGTCCAAAAGTTGTCTCAAAGACCACTTTTGAACAGTCCAATAACAGGTCTTAAGGCGGATTGTCGAAACAGTCTAATAGGTGGTCTCAATACAAACTTGTACTACGGAATTATACGCCTTATCCGAGGCAAAATGTTTGTATGATTGATTTTGAAATCTGACCCATTAACAGGTCCATGAAATGAACACCCCCGTAAATCCACATTAAATAGAGAAAACTGGTGTTTACGAGGGTAGAGTATGAATAAGAAAACTATCACAAATTTTCATCAGAAAAATAACCAATTTGGAGAAATTAAACACTGCACTATGTCACATGGCTGAGTTATTGTATTAGGAAGAAAGTGTCGTTTTCATAGTATCTATTTGAGGCTTTCCGCTATTGATGTTTCCATTTGGTGTCTAGTCGTTTCATGTTTGTGCTTCTTTCCCATTGATGACTCTGTTGGGAGCTGTGGGTTAATTGTATCGATTCCTGATCATTGCTTTCTCTTTGGTTTTGCTGCCACTTTACTCAGCAGAGCGAAACCATTTAAGCCATTTTAGCGAAGGCAATAAGTGAAGCATTTATATAAAATTAGGTTGGTTTAAGAGATATTAAAAAAGATTTTGTCGACGAAAGACGCACGACGGCCATATGGTGATCACGAAAGGCTACCATCAGCATTAGGAAAACATGTCCATGAGAAATAATGGCGTCCAACATGGTGTCAGAAATTACAACTATTAAGTATAAATTGTATTATCTTGCTTACTTTTTCCTTCAACATAGATTGTCGGTACTCGTTAGAACCGCCTCGATGAGGCGGTTCTAACGAGTATCCACAATTTATGTTTTTGAGCAAAAATAAGGCAGATGATGTAAACCCCCGCATACCCCATTTTTCTCCATATAAAGTGGGGTTTAGAGAGGTCTCCGTTTGACGGATTTGTTTTTGTGATGATGACGAGCGATAAACTGAAGAAAAGCCACAATATGGGAATCAACCAATCCAAATCATCGAAAGATGATCAGATTTTGAAACACAACGGCACATACATTAACGCAAAGCGATGCGCGCACAGTCAATTCTAATGTTTGTAACGCCACGTCTGATTGGATAAGATCATTAATTTGCGACATTATATTATAAGTTATTTTGATTCTTGACGGGGAACATGAGATCACACTCCCCGTCTGGGAGCGATATTTGCCCGAGCCGGGGAACATAGGATCACATTCCTCGCCTGAGAGCGATATTTGCCCGAGCCGGGGAACATGGGATCACATTCCTCGCCTGAGAGCGATATTTGCCCGAGCCGGGGAACATGGGATCACATTCCCCGTCTGGGAGCGATATTTGCCCGAGCCGGGGAACATGGGATCACATTCCTCGCCTGAGAGCGATATTTGCCCGAGCCGGGGGAACATGGGATCACATTCCCCGTCTGGGAGCGATATTTGCCCGAGCCGGGGAACATAGGATCACACTCCTCGCCTGAGAGCGATATTTGCCCGAGCCGGGGAACATGGGATCACATTCCCCGTCTGAGAGCGATATTTGCCCGAGCCGGGGAACATGGGATCACACTCCTCGCCTGAGAGCGATATTTGCCCGAGCCGGGGAACATGGGATCACATTCCTCGCCTGAGAGCGATATTTGCCCGAGCCGGGGAACATGGGATCACATTCCTCGCCTGAGAGCGATATTTGCCCGAGCCGGAGAACATGGGATCACATTCCTCGCCTGAGAGCGATATTTGCCCGAGCAGGGGAACAAGGGATCACATTCCCCGTCTGGGAGCGATATTCGCCCGAACCGGGGAACATGGGATCACATTCCTCGCCTGAGAGCGGCATTTGCCCGAGCCGGGGAACATGGGATCACATTCCTCGCCTGAGAGCGATATTTGCCCGAGCCGGGGAACATGAGATCACACTCCTCGCCTGAGAGCGATATTTGCCCGAGCCGGGGAACATAGGATCACATTCCTCGCCTGAGAGCGATATTTGCCCGAGCCGGGGAACATGGGATCACATTCCTCGCCTGAGAGCGATATTCGCCCGAGCCGTTATATCGCTCTCAGGCGAAGAATATGATTCCATGTTCCCCGCCAAAAAAAAAAAATAAATAAATAAATAAATAAATAATTGTTATACTGGAAAGCGTTTTGACGATATTTTGTACAGTATAGCAATGTTTTCAAAAGGATTCTTTTGTAGCGGTCGTCGATAGACATGACGTCAACAAACGCACCCTTCTCCATGCATTACCTTGATCACGCTAGAACTTATTGCGGTGCATGAAATGATTTTACTTATATTCTTATTAACTGTAGTAAATCCAAGATGGCGGACATCGTAACTTATGGAGGGTGATATAGTATTGCTCACTGGGTATATGGAAAATAAATGCCCTTGCGCTGTCCAATCAAAAATAGCATGGAAATGCCTTTGCAGTATAACAATCTGCGATATACTGTCGGAAAACCGACGTCATTATGTATTGTCGCTTTTCATTGGCTGGCATTTGGTTTTACGCAGCTCAAAGCGCAATATAGTGCAGGATATATCAAAACAACCGAATAAGTGGGGCGTCGCCGTTAACTAAATTTCCGGCCATTAGACCTCCGATTTACCTCCCCGAATGACAATTGAATACATTTATACAGTTATCCCATCGGCCCCCGCCCATAGGGGCTTGAAGAAATATATGGGCTGCATGATGCTTCCACGCAGAGCTGAATCCGGCCCGCACACCAGTACTGGTAAACCGCTTAGAGGATCTAAGCCTGTCCAGGAACCGCGGTGCGAGGCAGACCGTCCATGCTAACAAACCCTATTGGTTTCATTGGGCGACAGGGCTTGAGATGTCATTTCATCTCAATGTCGGGTAAAAGACCCACAAAATTGGAAGCAACGTCTCCAAAATGACCTTTACAGTGTTGACGGGGACGTTAAACCTCAAATCAAACAAACAAACAAACAAAACAGTTATCCCATAATTAACGTGCATATTATATGAGAATTGTAAAACGGAAATCGAAGTCAATACAAAGTGAAACTCTAATGGTTCAAAGATTAATGGCTCCTTTACCATGGCTGCGTCGAACACGTTCTTGAGTTCCTCAAATATTTTCACACCCCTATGACATAGTGCATTCGAACTTATCTAAAAAATGACTTTTCTGGAGAAAATTATATTCCAAACATTGGTTGTGGGTGCTGGTTAGAACCGCCGAGTACCAACAACCTATGTCTTGGAACAGAAATAAACAAAATAATATATAACCCTGTTAGCCCCAGTTTTCTCTTTATAAAGAGGGGTTTAGAGGGGTATTCATCTCACGGACTAGTTAGCATGATGCACAGACGAATCAATGACTTCAAAAGGTATAAACAACGCTATATGAGCCCCGACAAGCGAATTTGTGTCTTCGAGCATTCCGTCATGACACATTTTAACTGCGCATGCCCAGCCATTCAGGCGGGCCAGGGATATGGCTTTCTGTCTGAAGGTTCCTCTTGATTTACTGCTTGTATGAGCGAGCAGCGAAGGTTCTGGCGAGACTGCGCGGATGCGGGGAACCTGAACCTTCGCTGCTCGCATAGGCGATAAGTACCAAAATCGCTTGACACGGCCCATATATGATAAAGGATAATACTTTTTATGGCCGCAACAAATTGCGAGGTGGCGTTAAATGTGTGTTTTTGTGGGTGGCGGGATGGCTTTACGGCCCTTTCAAGATTAATTCACTCATATCGAACCGATCGTTAACTAGAGCTGCCGCCTAACGGGCGCCACTTATACCCCCGCATGCGTTGTCAGACAATTTTTTACAAGTATTTGACCTTGAGGAAGGTCAACGTAAAGGTCAAGGTCAGGTTTGTGTATATCAATCTTAAGTACTAGTGGCAAGGTGTGTGGTGTGTGAATATTAAAGAAATCGGCCAAAGAATAAGGAAGTTATGAGCAATGTTAAAGTTTTTTGTAACGGACCGACGGCGCCGACAAATTTTTACAAGTATTTGACCTTGAGGAATGTCAACGTAAAGGTCAAGGTCAGGTTTGTGTATATCAATCTTAAGTACTAGTGGCAAGGTGTGTGAATATTAAAGAAATCGGTCAAAGAATAAGGAAGTTATTAGCAATGTTAAAGTTTTTTGTAACGGACCGACGACGACGACAGACGACAAGCTGACTCCTATATACCCCCTTCAAACTTCGTTTGCGGGGGTATAATCAGAGGTGGGTGAAAACCGGAGTACCCGGAGAAAAACACCTGACCTTCCGTTGCAGAACTTTGCGTCTAACAGTTGACCCGAGCCAGGCTCGAACCACAGCGACGAGAGTCAGCGCTCTTATCCACTAGGCCACGGAGGCCCGTGCGTTAAAAAGTTATTCCTTTGGAAACTGGTTTCAACTTTGTGCTTTCATAGGTTACAAGGGCCTCCGTGGCCTAGTAGTTAAGAGCGCTGACTTTTGATCATTAGGTCTCTCACCTCTGTGGTTCGAGCCTCGCTCGGGTCACATGTGAGACGCCAAGTTCTGCAACGGAAGGTCAGGTGGTTTTTCTCCGGGTACTCCGGTTTTCGCCCATCTCTGATTAACGATCGGCTCGAAATGAGTGAAATAATCTTGAAAGGGCCGTAAAACCAACCCCCCCCCCCCCCCCCTAGGTTACAAGTTGGTTAACTGTATTGTCTACAGCTCGACATATGCAGTGGAAGGCTTTCGGAAATCTGTCATACTTCATACAGAGCTGTGAAACATTTTTGAACAACATTCACTGCCGGCTGTAAATCCATCAAGTCAATTTCCATACAAATATGTTTTATTCGTTTTTCGTAGAAATCGGAAATCAGTGCCAGTTTGTCGACAATATGACTGAATAATGGTGTGAACGAATATTTATGAATATTAATATTGGGCTCTGTCTGCAAAAGTCCTAGGTATTTGTTGAACAAGCATATTTTTCGCATGTATCATAGTCTCTTAAGAATTAATTAAGACAACGATACGAGCTTTTATAAGCGAAACAGTTTGGGTCGATTGTTTGTCAATCGACCCAAAGTCACTTAGCAAGAAGCTCTTCAGTACTGATTATCACGAAAACACGCCCATACAAATACATTGTAAATTTTACCGCCGAAAAAAAAACAACAACAAATTTTAAGATGAAAAATTGTGATTTTTTTCTTATTGGTTCAAACGTGTACCCACAATGTATATTTTAGAGCAAAAATAAGAAAAAAATAATGTAGAAAAAAAGTTTACCCCTGTAAACCCCAGTTTTACTGATAAGAATGGGGTTCAAGGGGGTCAGAAATATATAGGCGTGTTTCGTGATGTGTACATTGATTTGTAGGAAACCCTGGTAACGGTTATTTATAGAAGCAATCATCAGTATAGTTTGATTTGAGGTTTAACGTCCCCGTCAACACTGTAAAGGTCATTTTGGAGACGTTGCTTCCAATTTTGGGGGTGTAAGGACATAAAAACATAAGAACTTGTCTTTATATGCATAACGAAAGCACACCAGTGGCTAAACGGATGACTTTCGTATCTCAACTCATCACGTGAACAAGTCCGTGAAATAAAGACCCCCTAAACCCCACTTTATACGGAGAAAACTGGGGTTTACGGGGGTAAACATTAATTTCCTTATTTCTGCTCCAAGACATAGGTTATGGGTACTCGTTAGAACCGCCTCAATGAGGCGGTTCTAACGGGCACCTAAAACCTATGTTTGGAGTATAAATAAGAAAAATATCACAAATTTTCATCAGAAAAAAATGCCTTTTTTTAAGGTTGGAAAAAT
Organism: Lucinisca nassula; assembly: GCA_963580285.1. Lineage (NCBI taxonomy): Eukaryota > Metazoa > Mollusca > Bivalvia > Lucinida > Lucinidae > Lucinisca > Lucinisca nassula. The sequence goes on along the minus strand of CAUZLF010000120.1, from coordinate 179,890 downwards.
GTACTATATCGTAATGTACTAACATTTTTCAGTTGGAAATATTTGATACTTTTTGTAATTAAACCTCAATTCTAACACAGCGCGCCTATATAGGCAATGGAAAATAACTGTGTTTTATTCTGCAACAAATCACAGCTCGGAAGAGCGTGACGAGTGACGTCATTAAAACTTGCCAATTCATGACGTCACTAGTCGATTTCCTTGACGTTAGACGGTATAACGTCATTTTCTCGCATCGAAAACGTAAGAAAAGGATATAAATGCATGTGGTCTAGTCGATAATTTTAGCGGGATTTCTTATAACAATGGCGAAAGGTTGTGAGATTTTGAAGGAAACAACAACATTATTGCCGATTTTCAGCGTGTTAGAATCGAAATAGATCAGCTCTAGCCCGTGATTTGTTGGGTAATAAATCACAGTTTGTCGGTCAGTTGTAAGTAGACAAATCACGCGCGCTACGCGCTCGTGATTTGTCTACTTTACAACTGACATCCAAACTGTGATTTATTACTCAACAAATCACAGCTAGAGCTGATCTATTTCTTAAATCAAACAAACCAAACAGTCACGTGTTTAACGTTATGACTGAGCAAAGATTAAATTCGATCACGCAAACGTTGACAAAGCAAGCGACAGCTATTCAAATATTATCGTTTTTCAAACTATATTAAACCTTTCCTATGGGATTTATTAGAAGGAAATTATTATCAAAAAACTTATTAAAAACTGATTAAACAAATTCAGAAACAGTTGAACAGTGAATAACTCCTGTTTCACACATGAGAACTATAAACGAATCGCTCGCATCTTCCCTGCTGTGTGATAAAGTTTAATTTAAGCTATAGCTCATTGAAAAATCTATGACAGTTAAATTAGAATTGTCCAATTCATTAAACGCCCATGTAGGACAAAGTTATCTTTAATGCCTCTAAAACCTTTTTCGGATGGTTTTTCGTACTAAGTTTCATACACAACCTCCAATGGGTTGTGGGGTGTCGTTAGCAACTGGCTCGAGGCGGTTTTTAAGGAGCAGCCTCAATCCATACTGTTGATCAAAATAATGAATTTATCATATGACGTCTTAGATTAGCAGTGGATAAAGTCGTGTAATAAAATTCGTTTGACCACATGTGTAGTAACACCTTGGAGGAATTAATCAACGTCATTATGCAACCATGCATTTTTTGTGGAACAAATAGTCAAATTTAAAGGCGATAAAATCCTATTTAAAGTGGTCATATTATAAACAGAATCTTAACCCGAAGGCTCGTTTCATTTCAAATGAAATTACCACTCGTGTAGGATCCTCTGTTTCTTGCACATCAGATAAGGAAATCCATAGTTTTAGCTTGGGATAGAAATTCTGTTCTAACCCTATTGTTCTTACCCAAAATCGAATATTCTCGCGTGTTTGATAAATGCACTGGTTGAATACGACCTCAAAAACGCCGTCGTTAAGGTTGACGTCACAGCACGTTACGTGACGTCACTAAACATCACTGTAGTGTCATCAAAATATGGCGGACGTCGGCAACCGAAGTGACTGCAGTATTAAAACTCCACAATCGGAAATGGAAGGTATGCAAGAAAAAGAATCCTACATGGGTGTAAGGGGTGGATCGAAAAATCGGTCCCTCGGGATCACTGTCCGGTACACTCTGCACGACTCGTGATGCCGGACCGTGACCCTCGGGACGGATGTTTACATCCGCCCCACACACTCATGTAAAATTCTTATAATAAAGCGCACCTTTGTAAGACTCCCTATTCTCCTATAAAACGTAGGTTTAACCAGGGTATTCATTTCAAAGATTTGGTAAGGTGACATGAGGTTCATACATGTATGAAACATCGTGTTTCTATCTAGGATGACTCTTGAAAGGACTTAAATGTAGATATGGTGCCCATTACAGCCGCCTAAATTTGGAAGCTCTGTCAGGAACCACATTCTATGCTTCTGGCAGAAAATGGAAACCTCGAAAATCATACTGTTTTCAAATTTAAAATGGATTTGCAGGAGAACAGGTAATATTGTTTTCTTTTGCAGCTTCCTGAAGATAGTTCAGTTGTTGGCTCAATGATGATGATGGGCCTCATTCACAACAGTCTACTCAATTGAACACGCTGATATAAACCTTTGATCTCGATTTTGATTAACAACTTGCACCGAGGAACAATATATCTTTAAAGACGAATTGAACAACAATGATATTAGAAGTAGCACAGTGAAACCAGGATCTTCGCTGTTTACATAAATTTTCTAAATATGCGGGAATTTTCTAATGTTGTAATTCTCTCTCTCTCTCTCTCTCTCTCTCTCTCTCTCTCTCTCTCTCTCTCTCTCTCTCTCTCTCTCTCTCTCTCTCTCTCTCTCTCTCTATCTATCTCTCTCTCTCATTTAGGCGAGTATGTATGTATGTATGTATGTATGTATGTATGTATGTATGTATGTATGTATGTATGTATGTATGTATGTATGTATGTATGTATGTAGGGATAAGGACTAACATCTTTTTCACAGGGGCCAGCTGGGCCCCTAACATTTTAAACTTTGGGGCCCAGCCAAAAAGTAAGGGGCCCAGGACTTAAATTTTGAAAACAATAAAAACATTGTTCGATTCTGGATTGCCTGGCCCTGATAGCTCAGTTAAACCCCTATACAAAGAAACAGATCAATCCTGGATTCAGGGTTTTGGGGACCTTGTAAAAGGGAATCATTTAGATAGATGGATGGATGGATGGATGGATGGGTTGGTGGATGGTGGATAGATAGATAGATAGATAGATAGATAGATAGATAGATAGATAGATAGATAGATAGATAGATAGATAGATAGATAGATAGATAGATAGATAGATAGATAGATAGATAGATAGATAGATATTACTTTGTATAAAAGCCAGATTCATCTCAGTTTTAGTCTGCATGAAAGTAATGGAGACAAACAAGACAGTACAAAGAAGAAAAAAAAAAATATTTTTTTTTACCTTAGCCAGCGTAGGGGAGAAAGTCTTTTATTGTTATATTATTAATGTTTGGCAATTAAAATTATTCCTAGCAGATAAAAACTGTAAAATAAATACCGCCAACTGCGATATTTCGCGGTATTTTGTTCCGGTATTTAGCGTAAGCCACGATCCGCGTACGGCGTTAATGGCGTACACAAATCAAGTAGTGATTTGAATAAACAAATATTGCGGCTACCGCGATGATTTCTGCGTAAAACAAAGGTTTTTTACAAGTGAAAGAAAACAAAACAAAACATTTTTCACATTAATTTCAATTGTGCAGCAGACAGTTTAAGGTGAATTTATTAATTTGCACTTGTAAGAATGCCGGAAATTGTGAGATCTAAAAACGGTTTCATGGTCGCCAGCGGGGCGACCGTGTGCACCGTTTTAGGGGCCCAAGGGAATTTTCACTCGCATTGGGCGACTGGGCGAGTGCTAGTCGTTTTCCCTCTGTATGTATGTATGTATGTATGTATGTATGTATGTATGTATGTATGTATGTATGTATGTATGTATGTATGTATGTATGTAATTGTCGGATCGTCCACGAAGTCAAACATAGCTGGTCACCTATCCAGGTACTAACTGCGATGTTCATGTACATTGCTTAACTTCTTAAAAAAGCCAACCACTCAACCCGCGTACATAACAGAGCCGGCTCCTACAGCAAGGCGGTAGAAGTGGTATACATCAATAACCGTTACATTTCTCCCCTCATCTCTTGACTTCGTCCCAAAGTCACACATGCCTCACTACACAAACGCGAGGGTGAAGGCTATGCAATAAACCAGCTGCACTGTTCCCATCCCACCGCTGACACCAATGTAGCGTTTTCCGGGTCGTCCACGAAGTCAAGCATTGCTGGCCACCCATCCAGGTACTAACCATTGCTTAACTTTGAAAAAGCCAACCAATCAACCCTCTTTAAACCGTCATTCGATTTAACGACAAAACTCGTTAAAAAAGACATTTTCAATGGAATTAATTCTGGGCTCAAGAGGAGAAGACAAAAATGATGTTATTCAAGAATATGCATATAAAACTAAAAAAACTAAAAAAAAAAACAAAAAAAAAACAGATGTTGTGAATATGTGTTAGAATCGATGTGAGGCGATTCGAACATATCAACAACATTTGTTTCCTGATGCAACTAAGGCCTAAAAATAGCTGTGTTTCCGCTACTCCGACCGGTCCTGCTTCAGACCCCACCCCCCCCCCCCCACCACCACCGACTCTATTACTTTTATCAGTAAAAGAACAAAATGCAAATTAAATCACTGAGCCTACCATTTTCAATTTCCGATCCTACCTAGTATCGTCTTTGCATTTTCCCATTGTAGTTTCGCGCGTTTTAAGTACATTTTTGTAATTTTTGGCATTTAGTACCTTCTACATTACAGAGCTGACTTTTTTTGAATATCTAAAATGAATTATGATATACAGTGCAAGTCTCAACATGACAATATTATTAACAAAAACATGTACAAAAACAAAAACACATAAAAATTACAGGCCAGATCCCGTTGTTGTTGTTTTTTTTTTCGGGAGAAAAAATAAAAAGTTTCTCCTACCTACCGACCAAATTTTTTCTAAGCATGTTAGTAGCAACACAGCTATTTTTTACGCCTAAGGGAAAATACCAATTAGTACGTATTAATCTTAAGAAACAGATCAGCTCTAGTAGTGAATTTTTTATCAATAAGTCAGTTGTAAAGTAGATCAAATCACGAGCGCGTAGCACGAGTGATTTTTATTCTTACAATTGACCGACAAACGGCGACTCATAAATCAACAATTTTGTAACGTTTGTGATGCGAGAAAACGACGTTACATCGTCTAACGCCATAAAACGGCCTATTTTCGCGTCATGCTATTCTTCTCAGTGATTTATTGCAGAATAAATCACAGTTCCTTTCCATTGCCTATATAGTTGTGCTGTGTTACAATAGACCTTTTGGAATTGTTTATAGCGAAAATAGAGGCTCTTACATGAGTACTCGTGTATTATTGAATTTATTAAACTAGTTGAGGAAAATGGATAAAATGCTCGGCAAAGGCCGAGCATTTTATCCCTTTTCCTCAACGATTTGCCGAGCATTTTATCCCTTTTCCTCAATAATTTAAATTCATTCAAAAAGACATGAGCACGAATGCAAGATCGAATTTATCATATGACATAAAAACGCGTTTTATTGTTGACAAAAATGTCAATATTGCATCAATAGTAAACGCGACGTTGTTAATGACGTCGTAAATGTTAGAGTTAAGGAGCGTTTCTAACTAACTTGCTTATTAAATCCATCAGTGGATTACTGGATTTATTACATAGAGTTATTTGGGTTTTTTTATCGATTACGGTGAATTATTTCTCCGTAATCAATCAGAACAAAAACAAATAAATAAACTGTTTATTACATTTCCATTCATGTTTTACCTTTGAATTTTCAAATTCAACCATTCTGATTTCCAACCAAATTAGTTCCAGTCAGGGTATGAATTTCAGGAGGCGTGGTTTAGTTTGAAAATCAGTCGCCATCTTGTTTTCATTTCAATGCAAAAATCATCCTCTCCTTAAAATATAGATGCACAAATGTCATGAAATTAGAACTGTATTTTCATGAAAATAATACTTTATCTTCGTGTTGCAGGTTTCTCCTCAAAAACGTCAAATGGACGCGATAATTGAAGTCTGATTCTATGATTTTATCAGATTTTCCGCCAAACGTCAACTATTGTTATTGTTGTTACCAACGACGTCAGCAACGTCGCCTATCAATTATGACGTCAAAATGTTCTAAACGAAGAAATGAAATAATTCACTGTAGAACGATTATCGGGTTTTCTTTCACCGAGAAATATAGGTAATTCATTGTTAGAAATGCAATAAATGGCTTTATTACACTCTCAGACGCGACGTCATATGATAAAATTCTTACATTATTACATCAGATTGTAGGGAACGAATACTGTCGTTATTTTTATTTTTTAACTTTGGTTTTATGGTCCTTTCAAGATGATTTCACTTATATCGAGCCGATCATTAATCAGAGGTGGGCGAAAACCGGAATACTCGTAGAAAAACCACTAGACCTTCCGTTGCACAACTTGGCGTCTCACATGTGACCCGAGCCAGGTTCGAACCCACAGCGGTGAGAGACCTAGTGATTAAGAGTCAGCGCTCTTATCCACTAGGCCACGGAGGCGCGTAATGACACTATTAGTTCCTGCTATTGTGCAGACACTTGTTCTACACAAATCTTTCGAAAATAATTGCATTTTCGTTCAACAACATGTTGACCCAGGTTTAACCGTTTAATTCTCCGTAATTGTTTATACTGAATCTTCAACTAATAACAGGCAGAAAATTAAATGGAGCAGATCAGAGAAGAATGAATTGGACACCTAAATACATGTATTATTCCTGAAAGCGTTGACACTTGACCTCTTGGTTTCTAATCAGCCTTGTAGTATTGCAACGAATTTTGATTTGGCCCCGTTACAGGTCCGATGTCTGTTCTATTGGACCGAGGCCGAAGACCTGCAACAGGACCAATACGAAATTACTTGGTTAATGACAATTTTATAAGCGATATAACGGAATGTTTCTTTTGGCCACAGCAACCTGTCCGTACGAGTGATTCCCATTTCGCAAACGATATAATGGAATGTATCTTTTGCCACAGGAACCATTCATTAAGAGTTGTCCATATTTTGTAACCGATATCGTGGAATGTTGTCTTTCAGAGTGATCAACATATTGTAAACGATATAATGGAATGTTTATTTTTGCCACATGTACCAGTCTGTTACAGTGGTACCCAGTTTGTAAGCGACATAATGGAATGATTCTTTTTGCCGCGGGGACGTGTCTGAGAGTGATCAACATTTTGCACGCTACATGTATATTAGGGTATGTTTTTTTTTTTTTTTTTGTGCAAGAGGAACCAGCCTGTGAGAGTGATCCCCATTTTGTAAGCGAGATAATGGAATATTTCTTTTTGTGGCGCAGGGACCTGTCTGTAACAGTGGTTCCCATTTTGTAAGCAGATATAATGGAATGCAGCAGGGACCTGTCTGTAAGAGATATCAACATCATGGAATGCTTTTTTTGCCGCAAACCAGTCCGTAACAGTGGTCCCCATTTTCTAAGCGATATAATTGAATGTTTCATTTTGCCGCTGGGACCTGCCTGTAAGACTGATTGTGTACTAATTGTGTTACCCTCGTAAAATAAATTATTATTATTATTACTATTGTTATTATTATTATTATTATTATTATTATTATTATATCATTGACTGCTTCTTTTTGCCAAAGAGACCACTTTATAAGAGAGAGCCATATTTTGGATTTTTTTTTTCTTTTTTTTTTTTGAATAATTTTCTTTGGTTTGCGTACAACTTACATTCACCTTGGAAAAACAAAATCCAGAAACACGATGCTTATATTATTGCAAACGTATATAAACTCGTTACTAATTCAGGCCTACCGCTATCAAACAAACATAGGAACATTGGGAAACGACGGCGGACACAGAATGCGGGGTCTGATAAGGGCAAACTCTATTTGCAAAAAGTCCAAGCGTTTTAGTAAAACTCACTGTAAATAAAATAATCGAGGCATCCCTTAAATTGGTACTGCATCTGGCCTATTACGATAACAGACCCGTGCAACATAATGCAGTTTTCACACCTCCAAAATGGCTACTTTTCTGATGAAAATCCGTGATATTTTTCTTATTTATACTGCAAACATATGTCGTGGGTACTCGTAAGAACCGCCTTACTGAGGCGGTTCTAACGAATACCCACAACCTATGTCTTGGAGCAGAAATAAGAAAAATATGGCATACCCCATTAAACCCCAGTTTTCTCTATATAATGTGTGGTTTAGCGGGTGTTCATTTCATGGACTTGTTTATGTGATGCCAAGCAATTAAGTGGAAGACCCCACGTCATTAATAGAGGATCTTACATGGGCGTTCATGTATTATTGAATGTATTAAACGAGTCGAGGAAATAGGTTAAAATGCGAGGCTTCGTCGAGCATTTTATGCCTTTTTCCTCGGCGAGTTTGCATTTTATGCCTTTTTCTCGACGAGTTTAATAAATCTAATAACACACGAGTACAAATGCAAGATTCTATTTATCATATGACATTTAAAGCGCATTTTTATTCACGGTTTCTTTTACAAAACTGTCAATATTCCGCCATAAGTAAACGCGACGGCTTTAAGGACGTCGTATGTGTACTGCTAATCACAATCTGCATATTTAATCCACTAGTGGATTACAGAATTTAATGCATGGCGTTATTACATTCTTCGACGCAAAGTCATGTTATATATAGGTTAATTCATCTTTAATATTAGATGGCCTAGCTCTTATAATTTAAATGAATGAACCTCTGTGCCATTTCGACAAATTTTATCAAAAATAATAATAAGACAATCTGTAAACAGGTATTTAAGAGATTCCATGCATTTTCAAGAAATATTTTGGCACATCTAATAATATTCAACAAATTAAACTGATAAGTAAATTGATGCAGAATGTAAAATTAATCAAGTTGATTGGTTAAACAGACTGCATACCCAGTGATATACCATTTGTGATTATGCTTCATGAAGTGGCGAATTTCGAAATTCAAAATTAAAAAACTTTATCATTTCGATAGCACATTCGTGTGTTAAAATGACGGCTTTCTTACCAAAACATTACGAAAACACACCCTTGTGACATTGTGCATTTTTTCCACATCTCCAAAATGGCTACGAGTACTTTTCTGATGTGAATCCGTGATATTTTTCTTATTGATACAGCAAGCATAGGTTGTGTGTGCTCGTTAGAATCGCCTCATTTAGGCGGTTCTAACGAGCACCAACAACCAATGTCTTGGAGCAGAAATAAAAGATATAATTTATACCCACGTAATCCCCAGTTTTGTCTATATAAAGTGGGGTTTAGGGGGTGTTCAATTCTCGGCCTTACTCACCAGATGTCTAGCATTTTCATATGTTATTGTTTCTCCAATATTTGTATTTTTATTAAAACATAGAGTTGGTTGATACAACGGATAATGATGTAATGGAGTAATTTTTTTATTTCATTTTGCGTTGGCTTAGTCGACGCGAAATGAAATAAAATGCAGTTTTTACTTCAGTTTGTGTTGATACTAAGAGGTTTGATAAAAATGAAAAAAACAAAACAAAAAAAAAACAAACAATCATTTTGCGATGATAGGCGCATACTTAAATTTATTTCATTTTGCGTCGACAGTGTGAGGTCTATTCTAAATGAATAGTTGCACACATGCATTTTTCCTTGAAAGATGGCACATCTTTTCAATCATCACGGAAACGAAAGTAACCCATTTTTTATAGCTAAAGCATGCATATGGAGACTTTTATAACCAGAATGACGATGCATAATCAACAGAAAAGGAGTGATAAAGGTTAAAAAAATATTCCATTTATGTTCTGGTGAGAAGTTCAATATCTTCTCAATATACAAAGTATGCGGTTCAAGTAGGCGGTCGTTATGACGTAGGCCTACTGAACGTCTAAGTGTGGTGGAAATGTTATTTGTTTCCTTGAATTGAGGTTTAAAGTCCCCGACAACACTATTCAAGTCCCAGTTTTGTGTGACTTTTACCCGACATTGAGATGAAATGACATCTCCAGCCCTGCCGTCCAAAAAAAAAAAAAAAGGCTTATCATGCATTGAATGGTCTGACTCACACCACTTTGCCTGGGCCGGCTTAGTCCTTCGAAGCGGTTTACCGATACTTGCGTGGGAACACACTCACACTCCTTAGAAGACGCATAGATGGGCAGACAGACCGGACCACGAACAGGTCCAAGCCAATATGATGCCCCGCCCCAACTGCTGTCTGCACTACACGGTCATGTAATGAGACTTAATGCACAGATGAGGGAAAACACAAGGGATCTTAAATATGTTGAAAACGTTCTCATTTAATCCTACAGACATTATCCAATGTTGCTTCCTATCATTTTGGTTCCTTTCGAAGAAAGCTATGTTCTTATTTCATTTTACGTCTATATGAAGCATATCAACGGAAAATATTTTTTTTTTCTTATTTCAGTTTGCATCGACTATGCAGTTGCGAGATGAAAAAAAAATCAAAATGAAAACCATTTTGAGTTGTATCACTGGGTGTTCGTTAGAGACGGCTAGACGAAAAATGCGGGAAATAAGGTATACCACTGTAAACCCCCCTTTTCCAGCTCCCTTTTTCTATTTAACAGGGTTTACAGGCTTGTTCATTTCAAGGACGTGTAAATGTCACAATGAAAAGAGCTGATGTAAAATGGTGCTAAAGATTTCCTTTTACTTCCGAAAGGCTTTGTATATGGCATTTTTCGATCTCTCTTGGGCAGGAGGAACTCCAAAAGCAAATTTTCCTTAGAATAAAATGTACACACATCGTAACTGTTCTCGCCAGTCAATGGTCCGACTCGACAACGGGAAATGCTTTCTCGACGTCGAAGGAATGTCATCTTGACGCCGATGGAAATGTCCTCTCAACGCCAAGCTATGATCAAGGCACATTATTTCGCCAGAAACCTATACAACTACCCATCTGGAATCAGTGGAAGGGAGCGAATGGCCGTAGAAACGATTTCATGATCAATCTCCACGAAAGAATGTTGCCGACCCCGGTAGTTAACCTGATCAGCATCCGACTGAGCTACTGAGGCCGGCGATTCTAATGACTGCGCACAACAGACATGAAAGAAATCTCCCTTAATTATCAATCACGCGGCGTCTGATCTGGGACTGCACTGTTTGCTCAAAGAACATACAGTTTGTACAACTTACTTTAAACAAAACAAACCCGAAACCCATATAATTGAAAATGGACGACATTTACCTTACAAGGTGGAAGATTCCATTGTCTTATGTATCCATTAAATACATGTATCCTCATTACATCAACTTACATGAAGCTATGGGCCCCCGCTCATCGGGGCTTGGAGAAATAGATTGGGCTACGAGGTGCTTCCACGCAGAGCTGAAACCGACCGCTCATATGAGTACTGATGTCTAAGCCTGCCCAGGCAAAGCGTTGCGAGTCAGACCGTCCCTGTATGGTTTGTTTGGGCGACAGGGCTTGGGCTGTCATTTCATTTCAATGTCGGGTACAAGACCCACAAAACTGGAAGCAACGTCTCCAAAATGACCTAAATAATGTTGACAGGGGCGTAAAACCTCAATTCAAACAGACAAAACGTGCAGCTATAGAAATGCTTTATTTATAAGCATTTAAAGCTTGATATACCAGTTTTATTTGTCCTCCTGAAAATATTTTTACATATACATTGCTTCATAACTTTAGGCAGGACTGGAAAAATGCGCATGGCAAGTTCCTCATGTTTGAGATCGAGTAAAAAAACATGTTTGATCAGTTTGAAATTTATCAAATTCTTTAGACAGGACTGGAAAAATGCACATGGCAAGTTCCTCATGTTTGAGGTCGAGTAAAAAATCATGTTTGATCAGTTTGAAATTTATCAAATTCTTTAGACAGGACTGGAAAAATGCACATGGCAAGTTTCTCATGTTTGAGGTCGAGTGAAAATCATGTTTGATCAGTTTGAAATTTATCAAATTCTACATGACCTCCGGAGATGCAAAAGTGAAATTAAAGTTGAAGATTTTCCAAGTCAGGTTTACAAGTCCGTGTAATAAAGACCTCTCTAAACCCCAATTTAAATAGAGAAAACTGTGTTTAACAGGGTATTCATTATTTTCCTTATTTTGCTCAAAAACACAGATTGTAGGTACTCTTTAGAATGGTACTAGCTGCTCCTCGCTTGGCACTCAGATTTCCGGGGTAGAGCTAGGACTGGTCGACCCAGTGTCAGGATAATGTCACTGGGTGTGGTATCATGTCATGTGCCTGGGACACGATACTTCAGTGAGGCAGCACTATAAAAGTGAGCATTGAGCTCCCTGTCGCAACCAGACACCGTCGTGATATGACTGAAAAATTGTTGAAAGCGACGTTAAACCCAAATTCACACACACACAGGGGCAAACCTTATCTTTCTTATTTCTGCTCTAAAATATAGACTGTGGGTACTCGTTAGAACGGCCTCGATGAGGCTGTTCTAACGAGCACCCACAATCTATATTAGGACTAGAAATGAGAAAAAATATAAAACATTTTAATGCTAAGAGACAGAAGAGACGACGGGAGCAAACCACCTAGACCGCAAACCACCTAGAAGGTCTAAGCTGCCCAGCCAAAGTGATTCAAGTCGGACCGACCGTCCATGCATTAGCTATTAAGACCATCTAAAGACTAATTCGAGTTTAAAAAGCTTACTTAGAAGTGTGCAGTTATTCCTGATTTGTGTTTTATGAAAAAAGTGGCTTCTGGTCAGGGGCCACCTTTGGGACTTAAGACCACTTTTAAACAGTCCCAAAGGTGATCGTAATATCGGAATTTTGCTGTATTTGGTTTGATTGGGCAACAAATCTTAAAAATCCCCCAAAAATGGGAGCTGACCTAAATTGTGTTGACGGGGACGTTTAAAATCTCAATTAAAAAAAAAAAAAAAAAAAAAAAAAACATTACGAAAACACGCCTATACAAATACATTGTAAAATTTTGCCTCCCAAAAATGAACATTTTTAGATGAAAAATTGTTATTTTTCTTACTTCTGTTCAAAATATAGATTGTGGGTACTCGTTAGAACCGCCTCATTGAGGCGGTTCTAACGAGTACCCACAGTCTATATTTTAGAGCACAAATAAGAAAGATAAGGTTTACCCCTGTAAAACCACAGGTTTACTATATAAAAGTGAGGTTCAAGGGGGTCATAATCATATAGGCATGTTTTCGTGATGAAAAAAGCAGAAGAGTCGTACACAGGTTTATTAAAGTACCGGCACTAAAAATAAATTTTGAGTACGAAAATCTAAATATAGTTATTTACCTTCTTAAGTGACATCCTTCGAGCCTTCATTTATCCAGATAATCTTGAAATGAGAAATCATTTAGTTTATTAATCTTTCATAAACGTTATTTTTCTGTCATTAAAACTTCTCGCTTCTGCTTTGCTAATATTATTGCGCGCTGTAGGTGGGAACTATCGAACAATAATTCTCGAACAATAACTCGGCGCTCAATCACTTCAGAAGTTTATTCAAAGCTATTGATCAGAACTTTCATCATCTCGCTGATGGGATAGTTTCCTCAACCAGCCACTCAAGCTCAACGCATACTAATTATTTCTCTGGTGACTAGAATTAGTTGTTTCAAGCCCAGCTTATTATGTTCGATTTATTTCTATTCATTTTCTCGCTGATTTGGTTAGCTAATGCATCAATCATTAAACAGAGACTATCTTAAATAAGTAAAGACGCATGTGTTCTATGTTTGTCTATTATTATTTTTATTTTATTTTATTTATTTTTCTTTTTGTAACGATGCCAACTGTTTGCGTTTTCCTGCTTCAAAACCATTCTATATAATTTTGACCCCCTTAAACCCCACTTTGATATACTTGATATACATCGGAGTCTTATTGTTGGTCTTCTTTTGCTCCAGCATTTCAGTGGTTTCTTGCTGTCGAGTCGTCACCGTTGTTCCATCTCTGTGGTTGTTTGATTTTTGTGTTCACGGAGATGTTGCACTGATGAGTTAGGAGGCCTTAATGCGGACTAAACAAATCATTTGTCTAAATCGCGACGGAAGTAAGGGGCGAGGATTGTGACCACGTAAAATCGATTTAAGCCCCGAGTGGAATTTGTTTAACTGACCGTTCCAAGGCGGTTCTTCTGTCGCGTTTTTTGTCTTTTAATGTGTGTATCGCTTATATTATTTTGTTTTGGATAGCCAATTGGTCATTTCGTGGGAAAGTAACAGTCCTTTTGGCTTTCCGCTATTGATGTTTCCATCAGGGTCTAGTTGTTTCATGTTTTAAATGCATTTTGCTTTGAAAGATGACAGATCTTTCCAAAAAGTAACCCAAAGTTTTATGGCTAAATAGCAATGAGGCGGTTAGAACCGGCTAAATGAGGCGGTTCTAACGATTGCCCACAATCTATGTTCGAAGCTGAAATAAGAAAAAATATGACGATTTGTCGTAAGGAAATGTAAATTTTACAACTATAGAAAACAGCATTACACCACATGTATGTGTTAACCTATTTGGTGGAGGGGGGGGGGGGGGGGGTCACAAATATGTTTTAATAGTTACCTCGCTTGTCTGTCTAGACATTACCCTTAAACAGAATATAGACAGACTTGCGATGATTGAGATGTGTGTGTCCATATTTAGTATCAGTTCTATTTACATAAATTCTTGTGTTTGTCTACTCACCAAAAACTTATCAGACTAACAGACTAATTGAGAGAAAAATAATGCAAAAATTATAAGCTAGGGAGAATGATTTACTCGGCATTATTGAAAGTCATATTCGTATCGGTCAGTGGTAATATTAATAATTGACAGACATACAGACGGACGGACGGGACGGACTGGAGGACGGTAGGAAGACGGGCGGACAGATAAGTGAGAAATATCGGATAAACATGAATACTTTATATATATGAGATAATCATCATGTAAAAAAGTACGGAACGGACATTTTTACCTCAAATAAACAAGTCCTAAAAATAAACACTCCTCTAAACCACACTTGATAAAAGTGGGGTCTACAGGGGTATACGTATTTCCCTGATTTGTTTTGTTCAAAACCGGATTGTTGGTACATGTTAGATCGTTTTTGCCCACCTCTGGTTGGCGAGCGGCTTGAAATAAGTGCGAAATAACCTTGAAAGATCCGTAAAACTAAAACCAATAAATAAATAAAATTGTGTTTCCTCGTTATCTATCTATAGTTTGCACAATCTATGTTATAAAACGTAGATTGTGTATGCTCGTTAGGGCCGCTTCACCGGGGCGGTTCTAACTAGCAAACACAATCTATGTCTTGGATAGAAAATAAGGAAATAGTGTATACCCTTGCAAACCAGTTTTTCTCTATCTAAAGAATGTTTATTGCACGGGCTTGTTAAAGTAATGGGGTCAGTGTTAAGTGGAAGTATTGAAAGGACCCCAAAGCACCTATGCATTATTTAAACAAGTCCGTGATGTGTTTGATTTGAGGTTTAACGTCCCCGTCAACACTGTAAAGGTCATTTTGGAGACGTTGCTTCCAATTTTGTGGGACTTTTACCCGACATTGAGATGAAATGACATCTCAAGCCCTGTCGCCCAATGAAACCAATAGGGTTTATTAGCATGGACGGTCCGCCTCGCACCGCGGTTCCTGGACAGGCTTAGATCCTCTAAGCGGTTTACCAGTACTAGTGTGTGGGCCGGATTCAGCTCTGCGTGGAAGCATCATGCAGCCCATATATTTCTTAAAGCCCCTTTGGGCGAGGGCCTAGACAAGTCCGTGAACATCCCTCTAAACCCCACTTTATATATAGAAAACTGGGGTTACATGGGTATTCATTATTTCGCTTATTTCTGTTCCAAGACATAGGTTGTGGGTACTCTTTAGAACCGCCTCAATGAGGCGGTTCTAACGATCATCCACAGCCTATGTTTGGAGTTAGAATAAGAAAAATATCACACAAATTCATCAGAAATGTTACCGTTTTGGAGAATATGTCTCGTAATGGAAAATCAAAGAACTGACAGTACTGGTTAATCGATTGTCTTATAGTGTAGGCTAGGACTGAGTCTTAGACTGTTTCATTTTACCCCTAAACATCAGTATTTTAAGCAAACAGACGAGTTCTCTGCTGCGTCGGATCTGGGTCTACACTGTTTGCCAATGTCTTGTACACAAGCCCAGTCCAGATTATACCGCTACACAGCCGGTCCTCGCCCATCGGGGCTTGAAGAAATAGAACGGGTGCATGATGCTTCCACGCAGAGCTGAAGCCGACCGCACATGCGTACAGGTAAACCGCTAAGAATATCATAACCTGCCCAGTCAAAGCGGTGCGAGTCGGATCGTCCATGCATATAAACCCTATTGGTTTCATTGGTCGGCAGGGCTTGAGATGTCATTTCATCTCATTGTCGGGTAAAAGTCCCACAAGATTGGTAGCAGCATCTTTAAATTGGTCTATATAGTACTGACGGGGATGTTTAACCTCAAATCAAACAAACAAACCTTTACACTGCACTATGACGTCATCGGGAGAAGAATTTTGCGGCTATAAATAACCGTTACCTAGATTTTGCAAATGTGCAGCAGCAGTCACCGGTCACGTGGACAAGAGCAGGCAGGAAGCTTCTGTCGTTAGTAACAATCGACCCCAAAACCAACTTTCCTGGTATACTACTGTCATAGACACACACTCCCAGTCAATGAACTGAGCGACATTTAACCCATTTAGTACCAGAAACCCCAAAACGGGTAGCCTGGCAAGCAGTGCAGGCCCAGATCAGACGCCGCAGAACGCGGCGTCTGATCAGGGCCTCCACTGTTTGCAAAATGTTTAGCCATTTTCCAAATAAATTTTGATGAAAACACAACTTGACACCCCTAAATTTTGAAATGGACTCCTGCTATATATAAGGAGGAAGTTTCCATTTGGTACAAAAAGGGTCAAAAGACATACTTTCGAATAGCACTGATAATTTGAACAAGAGAATTCAATAAACGTGTCTTTCTTTCAAGAGCACTCGGCTGCGAACACTAATACAATGTGAGTTTAAAAGCTTAGCCTTGTAATTATGCAGTAAAACAACGAACAAATGAACAATAAAAAGGCTATTTATTGACATATTAAAAGTATGAATCCGTGTTTTAAGCTTGTTTAGAAATTTGTACAGCAGGATGGTAGTGAAATGCATTTGAAGCATGCACCAGGGAATATACAGAAAATGCAAATGTAAAGAGCACGTTTCACGCAGCCATTTGAGATCTAGAAAGGCCTACATACATGTATCAGCCCAGCCTGAATTGGCATGTTATGTATTATAATTATTATTATTTGGCTTGCGGGGAAATCTTAAACGGAACTTTACTTACTAAACAGGCTGTTCTGGGTCTTCTATGGTTGTGCTTGTTTTGTTTATGCGCTTCTTGCATCTGTTGTATTGATTTTGAGTGATTCAAGTCAGTGATACGAGGAAATGTTGATTGTATATCATAGAAATACAGTAAAATTCCTATATTAAGACCACCTTTGGGACTGTTCAAAAGTGGTCTTTAAGACCACTTTTGAACAGTCCCAAAAGTGGTCCCTGATCAGAGGACATTGAATGCAGAAAACACGCAGAAATGGTATCTGCACCCTTCTAAATAAGCTTTTTAGAGCAGAATTATTCTTAATTTTAGGTGGTCTTAATAGCGGACTTTTACTGTAGTTTGATTCCTTTGCCGGCCCCCGCCAATAGGGGCTTGAAGAAATATATGGGCTGCATGATGCTTCCACGCAGAGCTGAATCCGGCCCGCACGCTAGTACTGGTAAACCGCTTAGAGGATCTAAGCCTGTCCAGGAACCGCGGTGCGAGACATGCTAATCCATGCTAATAAACCCTATTGGTTCCATTGGGCGACAGGGCTTGAGATGTCATTTCATCTCAATGCCGGGTAAAAGTCCCACAAAATTGGAAGCAACGTCTCCAAAATGACCTATACAGTGTTGACGGGGACGTTCAACCTCAAATCAAACAAAATGATTCCTTTGCCTTTTGTTTTCCTGTTTCAAACGAAAAGCGTGGTAGCTCAGTGGTTCGATCACTTGCCTATAACGCTAGAGGTCTTGCAGTGTTGCAGTGTCCGCACATTCCCCACTGGCATCATTTGCAGGGATGAATGCCACAAAGTGCGACGTCCTTCGGATCGGGGCGTTAACAGGAGGAGCCCTTCCCCTCCACCCTTTGGCAGGGAGAACCATCCCCTGTGCAGATTCAAGATTCCTACCGTAATTACATGATTTCTGTGTAGGTTTTAATTCTGCAAACCTGGGGCCAGTTGTTCAAAACTAACAATGTTAGTTAACGTATATATCATTAAAATTTTGATCATTTAATATGGCAAATATACTTATATTTTTGCTGAAAAAAAATGAGAGCAGCTTTTGCAGATGCAAAATCTGCTCTCATTTTTTTTTTCAGCAAAAAACAAGCTATATTAGATATTGTACTTGCTAGAACAGTTAACATTTTGACCACTAACAAGCTCGTTAAGCTAATGATGCTTTGAACAACTGGCACCTGGAGTGTATCACGAGAACAAGTCCATGAGATGAAGACCCCCCCTAAACCCCACTTTATACAGAGAAAACTGGGGTTTAAGGGGGGATACATTATTTTTCTTATTTCTGCTCCAATACATAGATTGTGGGTACTCGTTAGAACCGCCTCAATGAGGCGGTTCTAACGAGCACCCACAACCTATGTTTGCAATATAAATAAGATAAATTTCACGGATTTTCATCAGAAAAGTAGCCATTTTGGAGGTGTGAAAAAATGCACTATGTCGTACGGGTGTGTTATCGTAATGGTATGTAATGTACATGTACATGTACACCTGTGAGTAATGGTCAAATATGACTGATCGCAGCATCAATAGAAGAAAAGAAAGAAACAACAAACAAACGCAGGCAGATTTTGTCAGTTACACAATTCGGATATCTGTCCAGATAATTAATTCAGATATTCATCACGAAAACACGCCTATATAATTTTGACCCCTTGAACCCCACTTTTATATAGTAAAACTGGGGTTTCTACGGGTATACCTTATTTTTCTTATTTCTGCTCTAAAATATAGATTGTGGGTACGCGTTAGAACCGCCTCATATCGAGACGGTTCTAACGAGTACCCACAATCTATATTTCTAAAATATAGATTGTGGGAACTCGTTAGAACCGCCTCATATCGAGGCGGTTCTAACGAGTACCCACAAGCTATATTTTGAGCTGAAATAAGTAAAATATCACAATTTCACCCTAATTTTTTTTTTCGTTTTTTTTCGGCGGTAAAGGTTACAATGCATTGGTATAGACGTGTTTTCGTAATGTATTTATTAATGCTTTTGTGGCGTTTTTATGTCCCCGCCAATCTCAAAATGGAGGAAAGGGCATGTAGTGTTACTCCTGTCCGCCTGTTTGTGTCCGTGTCCGAGTCCGTGTCCGAGATGGCGTTAGCAATTTCCGTTTAAGTTTTTCAGTGTCAATTCTTTCATACCACACGTATATAAGCGAGTTCAGTTGACCTACTAATGTTAACTAGAGTTAACTAGAGTTACACTAAAACGCGCGGAGTAAGAATCTTGCGACTACTAGAGTTAACTGGAGTAAACAGTGGTTAAACCCTGCTTGGTTAGAGAGCTGGAAGAGTACCAACAATAACACACATGGCGGACGATGGGGAATTGTAAGTAAAGCGCAATCCGAAATATAATTATTTTAAACTCCATCATGTCAATTATTAGAAACTTTGGCTCTGGATTTACAGAAAATTGTTGGACAAATCACACCCAACTTGAAAACATCTTATTTACGGATACAATCGACTGGAACTGTGACATTTCTTCCATACAAAAAAACGTCCGACTTGTTATTTATACTTTCGATTTCGGGGCTTGAAGAAATAAATGGGTTGCATGATGCTTCCACACAGAGCTGAACCCGACACAACACGAGTACTGGTAAACCGCTTAGAGGATCTAAGCCTCCCAGGCAAAGCGGTGCGAGTTGGACGGTCCATGCTTATAAACACTATTGGTTTCATTGGGTGACAGGGCTTGAGATGTCATTTCATCTCAATGTCGGGTAAAAGTCCCATGAAATTGGAAGCAACGTATCCAAAATGACCAATACCGTGTTGACGGGGACTTTAAACCTCCAATCAAACAAACTCAATTGGTTTGTTGACATTTGACAAACGCAGATTTTTGACGTCAGTACATTTAACTCTTGTAGGTCAAATGAACTTGCCATATAAAAGTATATTCAAATGCACGTGTGTATGTAACGCGATGTCTGATTGGATGACGTCAAAACATGGCGACAACATTACGAAAACACGCCTTTACACATACACTGTAAATTTTACCGCCGCTTAAAAGAAAACTTTAAGTTGAAAACTTGTGATAATTTTTTTCTTATTTCTGCTCCAAATATAGATTGCGGCGAGTACCCACAGTCTATATTTTAGAGTAGAAATAAGAAAAATAAACCCAAGTTTTACTTTATAAAAGTGTGCTTGAAAGGGGTCAAAATTAGGTGTGTTTTCGTGGTGTTATTCTACGATAGACTTCGGAACGTTACCTCGCTTCTTATTGGCTGACACTGATGCAACTGTCAACTCTTTTGGGCAAAATATACAATTTTTAAATCTTACCAATGAATCGGTGTTTAAGAATGCTAATAAAAGTATTGAAAATTGTCATCTGGGGAGGAAAATCTTTGGTTTTATGGTCGCAAAATGCGTTTTATGGCTCCGCGTTAGCGGAGTTGCGACCGTAAAACGACCGATTTACCTCCACAAACGAAAACTATCCCCTAATTTGCCCAATATTTAAGTGCATTACGCAAACACGTCTAGACAAATACATTGCCACTTTTATCACCGAAAAAATGAAAATTTTATGATGAAAAATTGTGATATTGTTCTTATTTCTGCTCAAAATATAGATTGTGGGCACTTGTCGAGGCGGTTCTAACGAGTACCCACAATCTATATTTTAGAGCAGAAATAAGAAAAATAAGGTTTATACCCGGAAACCCCAGTTTTGCTATATAAAAGTGGGGTACAAGGGGGTCAAAATTATGTAGGCGTGTTTTCGTGATGGAAAATTGTCATTTGGGGAGGTAAATCTTTGGTTTTATGGTCGCACAATACGTTTTATGGCTTCGCGTCAGCACTGTTGGGACCGTAAAACGATCGATTTACCTCCACAAACGAAAACTATCCCCTAATTTGCCCAATATGTAGGTACAGTTGAACTTCGATGGCTCGAAACCCTTTGGGACCATGGAAATTTGTTCGAGACAGCGGTAGTTCGAGCAACGGAAGGTTACCATTGGTGTCATACTAGGAGGCATAATGGAGATAATTGTGGGATATCTTTTCTATATTGTAAATGTATGTTGTGTGTACTCATTAGAATCGCCTCATCGAGGCGATTCTAATGAGTACACACAGCATACTTTTGCAAGATAAAAGAAGAAAATCTCCCTAAACTATCCCTATTTTCTATTTGGAGGAAATCCCTGTGGACTCAAGAACGGGTTCGACTCATCCATGGTAAACGAGCGATCGGTGTTCGAGCCATCGAAGTTCTACTGTATTTCACCCATTTCATTCACAGGTCATAATGAATACGAAGAAGGATTGGAGAAGCTTTACGACGTTGAATGGCTGTCTGTCACAGATCTGCATGACTGGAACGCTTGCAGATGTTTTCTTTGTGTTCCCGTCCAGAGGTGGCCACGATGACACGATTCCAGCTCATAAGTTTATTCTGGCTTTGCGTAGTCCAGTGTTTGAAAATATGTTTTACGGCCTTTCACCTGAAAACAGCGAATATATCACCATACGTGATATAAGGGCAACAACGTTCAGGATATTGTTGAAGTACGTACGTTTTATGTTTATTTACTTATAAAAAAAATCATATCTACACACCCTGCCTGCCTACCTGCCTACCTACCTACCTACGCCTCATAAACCAGGGATCGTGGGTTCGATTCCAGGCTTCTCCACACTTTCGGATGATTCTTTAAACCCAAGCCACATCTCCATATGACCTTAGCTGTTGGTGGGACGTAAAAATTCTAACAAACCCACCAACCTATATGTACCTACCGAATGTCGGGGCTTTAAGAAATAGATGGGCTGCGTGATGCTTCCACACAGAGCTGAATCCGACCGCACACGAGTACTGTTAAACCGCTTAGAAGATCTAAGCCTGCGAGCAGAGCGGTGCGTGTCGGACTGTCCATGCTTATAAACACTATTGGTTTCTTTGGGCGACAGGGCTTGACATCTTGCATTTTAATATAAGTGGATTGCCTATATCCATCCTCACCAAGTCGAGCTAGTAATAAACATGCATCACGCTGGAGGCTCGTTTCATAAATTTTATATGAGATGGCCCCGAGTGAAATTCCTATCATCTTCGCAAGCCAAGGGTACTAACTTCACAACGTTCCATGCGTAAGGAACGTAGTGGACCTAGTACCCTTGGCTTGCGAAGATGAATTCCTCTATGTGTACATGTATATAATTTACCTGTCCAAATCAGAGATTGTGGATAGTGGTAACAGACGCAAACTCTGTTTGAGAAAGCTACAAGTACGTCTAGTACGATAAACAGAATCTTCAAATAACATGAAATGCCCTGCTAGCATTCTACATAAATCTACAGCGGGCTGTTAGCGGCCCGTCAGCTACCCTGACGGGCCGCTAACGGCCCGCTGTAGATTTATGTAGAATGCTTACTGGGTGACCACTCGAGTCGGACCGTCTATGTATCTTTTCATGGTCTCAAACATTTTTTCAAGGTACATGTACACAGATGCAGTAGATTTCGACGGCAACGCTGTTCTTCATGTACTCTACGCTGCTAAAAAGTACGAACTCGACGGACTGATTGTTGAATGCGAAAATTTCCTACAGACTGCCATAGATGTCGACAACGCATGCTCCATGTACAACCAATCAGCATTCTACGAGATGGACCTCCTCCAAGCAACTTGCCTCGATTTCATCTGCATGAACGCCAACGACGTTTTTGACAATGATGACTTTCTGAAACTGACACCACAGTCATTACTAGAGATTCTCAGTGCTGGTGGACTTGGAGTGGAGGAAGAACTGGACGTCTTCAACGCAGCAGTAAAGTGGGCGTCACATCATTGCAAGAAAAAAGGTTTCGAACCAACGGCGTCCAATATGAGGGCGTGGCTAGGGGAGGGGTTATTCAGAATCAGACTGCCAATTATTCCAGTAGCAGAATTTACAAATTCTGTTGTCCCGACCGGTATACTCACTCAAGATGAGCAAGTCCAGCTCTACAAGCATATGACCATACACAGAAATCCGGACGAAGAGGAGAATATTGTGGAGAAAATTGGGAAGTTTGACGCCAGACATAGGCCTGGGAGCATATTCGAACTAAAGTTACCTATCTCAGATAAAAAGAACATCAAGAAGTGCCTAACGGCTGCCTGTCAAATTATTTTAGTGGCGGATAAGCCGCTCAGATTACGGCGTATAGCACTCTTCTATAGCGAACAACAGTACCAACAAAATATCACCGTGACGGTGACCAACATGAAAGACAAGTCGCACGAAATACCGGAATTAGAACCTGTAGGTCCAAAGGGACCACTGTGTTTCAAACGAGGCGTGTACCTTAGTGCCAATACTGAGTACAATATTGCTGTGAACTGCATGGTGTACAGGGGTGATGTGAAAGCTATGGAGCTGACAAACACATACAGAGGTGTGCTTATTTCTGTGAACAGTGTGTTTAATTCGATCGAATCTCTCCATCTGTCAAGAGTACATTCTTCGTAAAAAAAAAAAAAAAACGCTTTCCTTGAACCATAATGTTCGTGCAAATTACCATTACGATAACGCAACATGCGTCATAGTGCATTGTTAAATATCTCCAAAATGGCTACTTTTCTGAAGAAAATCCATGATATTTTTCTTATTAATACTGCAACCATATATTGTGGGTGCTCGTTAGAACCGCCTCATTGGTTGAGGCGGTTCTAACGAATACCCACAACATATGACTTGGAGCAGAAATAAGAAAAATAATATATACCCCCGTAAACTCCAGATTTCTCTATATAAAGTGGGGTGTAGGGGGTGTTTATTTCACGGACTGGGCGACAGGGCTTGAGTAACAAACAAACAAAAGGTCCGAGTAACAAACTTACCCTTTATTCTGTTGAATATGGCAGTCTCTACCTTTGTAAACAGTGTAGATCTAGATCAGATGGCTTCTGAAGAAGCCTAGATCTAGATCAGATGACGTCTGAAGAAGCCATCTGATCAGGATCTGCACTGTTTGTTATTCCGTTTGTATATCGAAATACATTATATTAAGTAATTTGATTGGTTGATAAACGGACATATGTGTGGCTTTATTAATTTATTCAGCAGGACAATGGTTAATATATTTTATTTTAGAGACACGACGGCACCATTGTTTGAAATGGACTTGCCATGTATACACAACGAAAACACGCCTATATAATTTTGATCCCATTAAACCTCACTTTTGTTTTGTTTGATTTGAGGTTTAACGTCCCCGTCAACACTGTAAAGGTCATTTTGAAGACGTTGCTTCCAATTTGTGGGACTTTTACCCGACATTGAGATAAATGACATCTCAAGCCCTGTCGCCAAATGAAACCAAGAGGGTTTATTAGCATGGACGGTTCGCCTCGCACCGCGGTTTCTGGACAGGCTTAGATCCTCTAAGCGGTTTACCAGTACTAGTGTGCGGGCCGGATTCAGCTCTGCGTGGAAGCATCATGCAGCCCATATATTTCTTCAAGCCTCAATGGGCGGGGGCTTTAAACTTCACTTTTATATTGTAAAACTGGGGTTTACAGGGGTATACATTATTTTTCTTATTTCTGCTAAAAAGACAGATTGTGGGTACTCGTTAGAACCGCCTCGACGAGGCGCTTCTAACACAGATTGTGGGTACTCGTTAGAACGGCCTCCCTGAGGCGGTGCTAACGAGTTCCCACAATCTATGTTTTGAGCTGAAATCTAAAAACACAGATTGTGGGTACTCGTTAGAACCGCCTCGCCGAGGCGGTTCTAACGAGTTCCCATAATCTATGTTTTGAGCTGAAATATGAAAAAATATCAGATATGTTTTATACGAAAGCCTGGTAGGGACTTCTTACTTCTTAGTTCTAACTTCTTAGTTCCTACTTCTTAGTTCTTACTTCTTAGTTCTTACTTCTTAGTTCTTAGTTCCTACTTCTTAGTTCTTACTTCTTAGTTCCAAGTTCTTATTTCCGAGTTGCAATTTCCGAGATGTTTAATTAGAGGTATGAATGGTGATATGCAGATATATTTCTGTAAGTATGTATGTCTGTGTGTGTACCTGCGTGCGTTTACGCGTGCTAACATATGCATTCATATATGCACAGTGTAGGTGCATGTGTCTGCAACTACGCAGGCGCGTACGCACGCACGCAATTAGGCAAACATACATACATACATGCATGCATGCATACATACATACATACATACATACATACGCACGCACGCAAGCAAGCAAGCATGCACGCACACACAGATAGACATACAGACAGACATATATATTGACGGACACAAGCGCAGCAAGTTGGCAAACATAGACAAACAGACAAACACAGTTAAACGGACGGACGGACAGACAGATATATAGACAGACAGATAGACAAACCTATATACATACATGCATGTCACCTTTTATACCCATAATTATACAACTCAGAAATTGCAACTCAGATATAAGAACTTGGAACTAAGAAATAGGAACTAAGAAGTAAGAAATAGGAACTAAGAAGTAAGAAGTAGGAACTAAGAAGTAAGAACTAAGAAGTAGGAAATAGGAAGTAAGACATGTGAATGCATGTTTAGTGTACGTGCATGTGTGTAACTACGCCGGTGCGTACGCACGCATTCATGCAAGTACTCGAACACGCAAGTACGGAAACATGCATACATACATTTATACATACGCACGTACGTATGCAAGCATGCACACACACACATTGAGACAGGCATATAGATTGACGGAGGGACACACGCAGCAAGTTGGCAAACATAGCCAGACATAAAGACAGACGGACATACAGTTAAACGGACAGACGGACGGACATACAGTTAAACGGACAGACGGACAGACAGACAGACATATAGACAGGCAGACATACATACACGTCAGCGTTTATACCAATAATCGTACAACTCAGAAATTGCAACTAGGAAATGAGGAAATAAGAACTTGGAACTTAGAAGTAAGAAGTAGGAACTAAGAAGTAAGAAGTAGGAACTAAGAAGTAGGAACTAAGAAGTAAGAACTAAGAAGTAGGAACTAGGAAATAAGACATGTGGATGCGTTTACAGTGTACGTGCATGTGTGTAACTGCGCAGGCGCGTACGCACGCACGCATGCAAGTACATGCACACGCAAGTAGGCAAACATACAAACATACATGCATACATACATGCATACATACATACATACATACATGCATGCCAGATGCACACATACAGTCAAACATACAATCAGGCAGACAGACAAACAGAGTCGTACAGACAGACAGACATATAGACATACATACAAACATGCATGTCAGCGTTAATACCTATCACTGTACAACTCAGAAATTGCAACTCGGAAATAAGAACTTGGAACTAAGAAGTAGGAACTAAGAAGTAAGAAGTAGGAACTAAGAAGTAAGAACTAAGAAGAAGGAACTAGGAAATAAGACATGTGCAGGCATGAATGTACCGAATAACCTCACATGCGTGTACGCATGCACGCATGCAAGTACACGTGTACGCAAGTAGGCATACATACATACATACGACCGCACGTACGCAAGCACAAGCGCTCGCACACACATGGCGTGAGTGCTTGCGAACGTGGGTATGTATGTATGTATGCCTACTTGCGTGCGCATGTACTTGCGAGCGTGCATGCGTACGCACGTGTGTAGTTGCACACATGCACGTACACTGTGCATGCACAGGTCTTACTTCCTAGTTCCTACTTCCTAGTTCTTACTTCTTAGTTCCTACTTCTTAGTTCTTACTTCTTAGTTCCTACTTCTGAGTTCCTACTTCTTAGTTCTTACTTCTTAGTTCCAAGTTCTTATTTCCGAGTTGCAATTTCCGAGATGTTTAATTAGAGGTATGAATGGTGATATGCAGATATATTTCTGTAAGTATGTATGTCTGTGTGTGTACCTGCGTGCGTTTACGCGTGCTAACACATGCATTCATATATACACAGTGTAGGTGCATGTGTCTGCAACTACGCAGGCGCGTACGCACGCACGCAATTAGGGAAACATACATACATGCATGCATGCATGCATACATACATACATACATACATACATACATACATACATACATACATACATACATACATACATACATACATACATACATACATACATACATACGCACGCACGCAAGCAAGCAAGCATGCACGCACACACAGATAGACATACAGACAGACATACATATTGACGGACACAAGCGCAGGAAGTTGGCAAACATAGACAAACAGACAGAGAAACACAGTTAAACGGACGGGCGGACAGACAGATATATAGACAGACAGATAGACAAACCTATATACATACATGCATGTCACCTTTTATACCCATAATTATACAACTCAGAAATTGCAACTCAGAAATAAGAACTTGGAACTAAGAAATAGGAACTAAGAAGTAAGAAATAGGAACTAAGAAGTAAGAAGTAGGAACTAAGAAGTAAGAACTAAGAAGTAGGAAATAGGAAGTAAGACATGTGAATGCATGTTTAGTGTACGTGCATGTGTGTAACTACGCCGGCGCGTACGCACGCATTCATGCAAGTACTCGCACACGCAAGTACGGAAACATGCATACATACATTTATACATACGCACGCACGTATGCAAGCATGTACACACACACATTGAGACAGGCATATAGATTGACGGACGGACACACGCAGCAAGTTGGCAAACATAGCCAGACATAAAGACAGACGGACATACAGTTAAACGGACAGACGGACAGACAGACGGACAAACAGTTAAACGGACAGACGGACAGACATATAGACAGGCAGACATACATACACGTCAGCGTTTATACCAATAATCGTACAACTCAGAAATTGCAACTAGGAAATGAGGAAATAAGAACTTGGAACTTAGAAGTAAGAAGTAGGAACTAAGAAGTAAGAAGTAGGAACTAAGAACTAAGAAGTAGGAACTAAGAAGTAAGAACTAAGAAGTAGGAACTAGGATATAAGACATGTTGATGCGTTTACAGTGTACGTGCATGTGTGTAACTACGCAGGCGCGTACGCACGCACGCATGCAAGTACATGCACACGCAAGTAGGCAAACATACATACATACATACATACATGCATGCCAGATGCACACATACAGTCAAACATACAATCAGGCAGACAGACAAACGAACAGTAGTACAGACAGACAGACATATAGACATACATACAAACATGCATGTCAGCGTTTATACCTATCACTGTACAACTCAGAAATTGCAACTCGGAAATAAGAACTTGGAACTAAGAAGTAGGAACTAAGAAGTAGGAACTAAGAAGTAAGAACTAAGAAGAAGGAACTAGGAAATAAGACATGTGCAGGCATGAATGTACAGAATAACCTCACATGCGTGTACGCATGCACGCATGCAAGTACACGTGCACGCAAGTAGGCATACATACATACATACACCCGCACGTACGCAAGCACAAGCGCTCGCACACACATGGCGTGAGTGCTTGCGAACGTGGGTATGTATGTATGTATGCCTACTTGCGTGCGCGTGTACTTGCGAGCGTGCATGCGTACGCACATGTGTAGTTGCACACATGCACGTACACTGTGCATGCACGCATGCACAGGTCTTACTTCCTAGTTCCTACTTCCTAGTTCTTACTTCTTAGTTCCTTCTTCTGAGTTCCTACTTCTTAGTTCTTACTTCTTAGTTCTTACTTCTTAGTTCCAAGTTCTTATTTCCGAGTTGCAATTTCCGAGATGTTTAATTAGAGGTATGAATGGTGATATGCAGATATATTTCTGTAAGTATGTATGTCTGTGTGTGTACCTGCGTGCGTTTACGCGTGCTAACACATGCATTCATATATACACAGTGTAGGTGCATGTGTCTGCAACTACGCAGGCGCGTACGCACGCACGCAATTAGTCAAACATACATACATGCATGCATGCATACATACATACATACATACATACATACATACATACATGCATACATACATACATACATACATACATACATACATTCATACATACATACATACATACATACATACATACATACATACATACATACATACATACATACATACATACATACGCACGCACGCACGCAAGCAAGCAAGCATGCACGCACACACAGATAGACATACAGACAGACATACATATTGACGGACACAAGCGCAGCAAGTTGGCAAACATAGACAAACAGACAGAGAAACACAGTTAAATGGACGGACGGACAGACAGATATATAGACAGACAGATAGACAAACCTATATACATACATGCATGTCACCTTTTATACCCATAATTATACAACTCAGAAATTGCAACTCAGAAATAAGAACTTGGAACTAAGAAATAGGAACTAAGAAGTAAGAAATAGGAACTAAGAAGTAAGAAGTAGGAACTAAGAAGTAAGAACTAAGAAGTAGGAAATAGGAAGTAAGACATGTGAATGCATGTTTAGTGTACGTGCATGTGTGTAACTACGCCGGCGCGTACGCACGCATTCATGCAAGTACTCGCACACGCAAGTACGGAAACATGCAGAAGCCTCCGTGGTGCAGTGGTTACGCTACTCGCCTTGTAAACCAGGGATCGCAGGATCGATCCTGGGCTTCTCCAGACTTTCGGATGAGTCTTTAAACCGAGGTCCCGTCTCCGTATGACCTTAGCTGTTTGTGGGACGTAAAACTAAAACTCACTCACTCACTCACGGAAACATGCATACATACATTTATACATACGCACGCACGTATGCAAGCATGCACACACACACATTGAGACAGGCATATAGATTGACGGAGGGACACACGCAGCAAGTTGGCAAACATAGCCAGACATAAAGACAGACGGACATACAGTTAAACGGACAGACGGACAGACAGACGGACATACAGTTAAACGGACAGACATATAGACAGGCAGACATACATACACGTCAGCGTTTATACCAATAATCGTACAACTCAGAAATTGCAACTAGGAAATGAGGAAATAAGAACTTGGAACTTAGAAGTAAGAAGTAGGAACTAAGAAGTAAGAAGTAGGAACTAAGAACTATGAAGTAGGAACTAAGAAGTAAGAACTAAGAACTAAGAAATAGGAACTAGGAAATAAGACATGTGAATGCGTTTACAGTGTACGTGCATGTGTGTAACTACGCAGGCGCGTACGCACGCACGCATGCAAGTACATGCACACGCAAGTAGGCAAACATACATACATACATACATACATACATACATACATACATACATGCATACATACATACATACATACATACATACACACATACATACATACATACATACATGCATGCCAGATGCACACATACAGTCAAACATACAATCAGGCAGACAGACAAACGGACAGTCGTACAGACAGACAGACATATAGACATACATACAAACATGCATGTCAGCGTTTATACCTATCACTGTACAACTCAGAAATTGCAACTCGGAAATAAGAACTTGGAACTAAGAAGTAGGAACTAAGAAGTAAGAAGTAGGAACTAAGAAGTAAGAACTAAGAAGAAGGAACTAGGAAATAAGACATGTGCAGGCATGAATGTACAGAATAACCTCACATGCGTGTACGCATGCACGCATGCAAGTACACATGCACGCAAGTAGGCATACATACATACATACGCCCGCACGTACGCAAGCACAAGCGCTCGCACACACATGGCGTGAGTGCTTGCGAACGTGGGTATGTATGTATGTATGCCTACTTGCGTGCGCGTGTACTTGCGAGCGTGCATGCATACGCACATGTGTAGTTGCACACATGCACGTACACTGTGCATGCACGCATGCACAGGTCTTACTTCCTAGTTCCTACTTCCTAGTTCTTACTTCTTAGTTCCTACTTCTTAGTTCTTACTTCTTAGTTCTTACTTCTTAGTTCCTACTTCTGAGTTCCTACTTCTTAGTTCTTACTTCTTAGTTCTTACTTCTTAGTTCCAAGTTCTTATTTCCGAGTTGCAATTTCCGAGATGTTTAATTGGAGGTATGAATGGTGATATGCAGATATATTTCTGTAAGTATTTATGTCTGTGTGTGTACCTGCGTGCGTTTACGCGTGCTAACACATGCATTCATATATGCACAGTGTAGCTGCATGTGTCTGCAACTACGCAGGCGCGTATGCACGCACGCAATTAGGCAAACATACATACATACATACATGCATGCATGCATGCATACATACATACATACATACATACATACATACATACATACATACATACATGCATACATACATACATACGCACGCACGCAAGCAAGCATGCACGCACACACAGACATACAGACATACATATTGACGGACACAAGCGCAGCAAGTTGGCAAACATAGACAAACAGACAGAGAAACACAGTTAAACGGACGGACGGACAGACAGATATATAGACAGACAGATAGACAAACCTATATACATACATGCATGTCACCTTTTATACCCATAATTATACAACTCAGAAATTGCAACTCAGAAATAAGAACTTGGAACTAAGAAATAGGAACTAAGAAGTAAGAAATAGGAACTAAGAAGTAAGAACTAAGAAGTAAGAACTAAGAAGTAGGAAATAGGAAGTAAGACATGTGAATGCATGTTTAGTGTACGTGCATGTGTGTAACTACGCCGGCGCGTACGCACGCATTCATGCAAGTACTCGCACACGCAAGTACGGAAACATGCATACATACATTTATACATACGCACGCACGTATGCAAGCATGCACACACACACATTGAGACAGGCATATAGATTGACGGACGGACACACGCAGCAAGTTGGTAAACATAGCCAGACATAAAGACAGACGGACATACAGTTAAACGGACAGACGGACAGACAGACAGTTAAACGGACAGACATATAGACAGGCAGACATACATACACGTCAGCGTTTATACCAATAATCGTACAACTCAGAAATTGCAACTAGGAAATGAGGAAATAAGAACTTGGAACTTAGAAGTAAGAAGTAGGAACTAAGAAGTAAGAAGTAGGAACTAAGAAGTAGGAACTAAGAAGTAAGAACTAAGAACTAAGAAGTAGGAACTAGGAAATAAGACATGTGGATGCGTTTACAGTGTACGTGCATGTGTGTAACTACACAGGCGCGTACGCACGCACGCATGCAAGTACATGCACACGCAAGTAGGCAAACATACATACATACATACATACATACATACATACATACATACATACATACATACATACATACATACATACATACATACATACATACATACATACATACATACATACATACATACATGCATACATACATACATACATACATGCATGCCAGATGCACACATACAGTCAAACATACAATCATGCAGACAGACAAACGGACAGTCGTACAGACAGACATATAGACATACATACAAACATGCATGTCAGCGTTTATACCTATCACTGTACAACTCAGAAATTGCAACTCGGAAGTAAGAAATTGGAACTAAGAAGTAAGAAGTAGGAACTAAGAAGTAATAACTAAGAAGAAGGAACTAGGAAATAAGACATGTGCAGGCATGAATGTACAGAATAACCTCACATGCGTGTACGCATGCACGCATGCAACTACACGTGCACGCAAGTAGGCATGCATACATACATACGCCCGCACGTACGCAAGCACAAGCGCTCGCACACACATGGCGTGAGTGCTTGCGAACGGGGGTATGTATGTATGTATGCCTACTTGCGTGCGCGTGTACTTGCGAGCGTGCATGCGTATGCACGTGTAGTTGCACACATGCATGTACACTGTGCATGCACGCATGCACAGGTCTTACTTCCTAGTTCCTACTTCCTAGTTCTTACTTCTTAGTTCCTAGTTCTTACTTCTTAGTTCTTACTTCTAACTTCTTAGTTCCTACTTCTTAGTTCCAAGTTCTTATTTCAGAGTTGCTATTTCTGAGTTGTACAATTCAAGGTATAAACGCTGACATGCATGTATGTATGTAAGTCTATATGTCTGTCTGTCCGTCCGAATGTCCATTTAACTGTCTGTGCGGGCGTGCTTGCGTACGTGCGTGCATGTGTATGTATGTATGTATGTATGTATGTATGTATGTATGTATGTATGTATGTATGTATGTATGTATGTATGTATGTATGTATGTATGTCCGTATGTATGTATGTATGTATGCCTACTTCCGTGCACGTGTACTTGCGTGCGTGCGTGCATGCGTACACGCCTGTGTTGTTACACTGTACATGCAGGCATGCACATATCTTACTTCCTAGTTCCTACTTCTTAGTTCCTAATTCTTACTTCTTAGTTCTTACTTCTTAGTTCCTACTTCTTAGTTCCTACTTCTAACTTCTTAGTTCCAAGTTCTTATTTCGGAGTTGCAATTTCTGAGTTGTATAATTATAGGTAAAAACGGTGACATGCATGTTTGTCTGTCTGTCTATATTTCTGTCCGTCCGTATGTTTGCCAACTTGCTGCATGGGTCTGTCAGCTAATCGGTACGTCTGTCTGTCTGTGTATGTGCGTGTGTGTGTGCTTGTGTGCGGGTTTATCCGGCATGCATGTGTGTATGTATGCATGTATGAACGTATGTTTGCCTGCTTGCGCGTACCTGCAAGCGTGCGTACACGCCAGCGTAGTTACACACTTGCACATACACTGTACATGCATGCACATGCCTTATTTCCTAGTTCCTACTTCTTAGTTCTTACTTCTTAGTTCCTACTTCTTACTTCTTAGTGCCTACTTTTAGTTCCTACTTCTTAGTTCCAAGTTCTTATTTCTGAGTTGCAATTTATGAGTTGTATAATTATAGGTATAAACGCTGACATGCAGGTGTGTATGTATATCTATATGTCTGTCTGCCTCTCCGACTGTAGGTTTAACTGTCTGTTCGTCTGTCTGTTTGGCTGACTATGTTTGCCAACTTGCTGCGTGTGTCCGTCCGTCAATCTGTATGCCTGTATATCTCAATGTGTGTGCGTGCTTGCGTATGAATATATGTATGTATGTATGCCTACTTGCGTGCACGTGTACTTGCGTGCGTGCCTGTGGAGTTACACTGTACATGCATGCATGCACATGTCTGACTTCCTCGTTCCTACTTCTTAGTTCTGACTTCTTAGTTCCGCATTCATATTGACGGACGCACGCGCGCAGCAAGTTGGCAAACATAGTCAGACAAACAGACAGAGAAACAGAGTTAAACGGATGGAAGGACAGACAGATATATAGACAGACTGATATACAGCCCTACATACATACGTGCATGTCACCTTTTATACCCATAATTATACAACTCAGAAATAAGAACTTGGAACTAAGAATTAGGAACTAAGAAGTAAGAAATAGGAACTAAGAAGTAAGAAGTAAGAACTAAGAAGTAGGAAATAGGAAGTAAGACATGTGAATGCATGTTTAGTGTACGTGCATGTGTGTAACTACGCCGGCGCGTACGCACGCATTCATGCAAGTACACGCACACGCAAGTAGGGAAACATGCAAACATACATTCATACATTAGCACGCACATACGCAAGTACGCACACACACACATTCAGAGAGGCATATAGATTGATGGACGGACACACGCAGCAAGTTGGCAAACATAGCCAGACCGAAAGACAGACGGATATACTGTTAAATGGACAGACGGACAGACAGATGGACATACATCTAAACGGACGGACGGACAGACAGACAAACATATAGACAGACAGACATGCATACACGTCAGCGTTTATACCAATAATCGTACAGCACAGAAATTGCAACTAGGAAATGAGGAAATAAGAACTTGGTACTTAGAAGTAAGAAGTAGGAACTAGGAAGTAAGAAGTAGGAACTAAGAACTATGAACTAAGAAGTAGGAACTAAGAAATAAGTCATGTGCATGCATTTACAGTGTACGTTCATGTGTGTTACTACGCATGCGTGTACGCACGCACGCATGCAAGTACACGCACACGCAAGTAGGCAAACAAACATACATACATACATACATACATACAAACATACATACATACATACATACACGCATGTATGCCAGATGCACACACACGCACGCGCGCACGCACACACGCCCATACACAGACAGACAGACAGAACAGGCATACAGATTGGCGGACGGACCCATGCAGCAAGTTGGCAAACATACAGACAGACAGACATGTAGACCGACAGATATACATGCATGTCACCGCTTATACCTATAATTATACAACTCAGAAATTGCAACTCTGAAATAAGAACTTGGAATTAAGAAGTTAGAAGTAGCAACTAAGAAGTAGGAACTAAGAAGAACTAAGAATTAGGAACTAAGAAGTAAGAACTAAGAAGTAGGAACTAAGAACTAAGAAGTACGCGCATCTATATGTCTGTCTGCCTGTCCGACTGTCGGTTTAACTGTCTGTTCCTCTGTCTGTTTGGCTGACTGTATGTTTGCCAACTTGCTGCGTGTGTCCGTCCGTCAATTTGCATGCCTGTATAAATCAATGTGTGTGCGTGCGTGCTTGTGTAAGTGCGTATGAATATATGTATGTATGTATGCCTACTTGCGTGCGTGCCTGTGGAGTTATACTGTACATGCATGCATGCACATATCTAACTTCCTAGTTCCTACTTCTTAGTTCTTACTTCTTAGTTCCTACTTCTTAGTTCCTAATTCTTACTTCTTAGTTCTTACTACTAAGTACCTACTTCTAACTTCTTAGTTCCAAGTTCTTATTTCGGAGTTGCAATTTCTGAGTTGAATAATTATAGGTATAAACGATGACATGGATGCATGTCCGTCTGTCTATATTTGTGTCCGTCTGTATGTTTGCGAACTTGCTGCATGGGCCTGTCAGCCAATCGGTATGCCTGTCTGTCTGTGGATGTGCGTGCCTGTGTGCTTGTGTGCGGGTTGAGCCGGCATGCATGTATGTATGTATGTATGTATGTATGTATGTATGTATGTATGTATGTATGTATGTATGTATGTATATATGTATGTATGTATGTATGTTTGCCTGCTTGCGTGTGCGTGTACGCACCCGCATAGTTACACACATGCACATACACTGTACACGCATGCACATGCCTTATTGCCTAGTTCCTACTTCTTAGTTCTTATTTCCTACTTCTTACTTCTTAGTTCCTACTTCTTAGTTCCTACTTCTTAGTTCCAAGTTCTTATTTCCGAGTTGTCTGTCCGTCTGTCTGTCTGGCTGACTGTATGTATGCCAACTTGCTGCGTGTGTCCGTCCGTCAATCTGTATGCCTGCCTATCTCAATGCGTGTGTGTGCGTGCTTGCATACGTGCGTGCGTATGTATGTATGCCTACTTCTGTGCACGTGTACTTGCGTGCGTCCATGGGTACACGCCTGTGTAGTTACACTGTACATGCATGCATGCACATATCTAACTTCCTAGTTCCTACTTCTTAGTTCCTACTTCTTAGTTCCTAATTCTTACTTCTTAGTTCTTAGTTCCTACTTCTAACTTCTAAGTTCCAAGTTCTTATTTCGGAGTTGCAATTTCTGAGTTGTATAATTATAGGTATAAACGGTGACATGGATGTATGTTTGTCTGTCTATATTTCTGTCTGTCTGTATGTTTGCCAACTTGCTGCATGGGTCGGTATGTTTGTCTGTCTGTCTGTGTATGTGCGTGCATGTGTGCGGGTAGATCCAGCATGCATGTGTGTATGTATGTATGCATGCATGCATGTATGAATGTATGTTTGCCTGCTTGCGTGTGCGTGTACTTGCATGCGTGCGTACGCGCCCGCGTAGTTATACACATGCACATACACTGTACACACATGCACATGCCTTATTTCCTAGTTCCTACTTCTTAGTTCTTACTTCTTAGTTCCTACTTCTTACTTCTTAGTTCCTACTTCTTAGTTCCAAGTTCTTATTTCCGAGTTGCAATTTCTGAGTTGCACAATTATAGGTATAAACGCTGATATGCAGCTGTGTATGTATATCTTTATGTCTGTCTGCCTGTCCGACTGTCGGTTTAACTGTCTGTTCGTCTGTCTGTTTGGCTGACTGTATGTTTGCCAACTTGCTGCGTGTGTCCGTCCGTCAATCTGTATGCCTGTAAATCTCAATGTGTGTGCGTGCGTGCGTATGAATATATGTATGTATGTATGCCTACTTGCGTGCACATGTACTTGCGTGCGTGCCTGTGGAGTTACACTGTACATGTATGCATGCACATGTCTTACTTCCTAATTCCAACCGGCCCCGATAGCTCAGTTGGTAGAGTGTCCACTCCGGGGAACGGGAGGTCTCGGGTTCGATCCCGGGCCGCGACATACCAAAGTCGTTAAAAATGGTACTAGCTGCTCCTCGTTTGGCACTCAGATTTACGGGGTAGAGCTAGGACTGGTCGATCCAGTGTCAGGATAATGTGACTGGGTGTGGTATCATGTAATGTGTCTGGGACATGATACTTCAGTGAGGCAGCACTATAAACGTGAGCATTGAGCTCCCTGTCGCAACCAGACACCGTCGTGATATGACTGAAAAATTGTTGAAAGCGACGTTAAACCCGAATTCACACACACACACACACACACACACACACACACACACACACACACACACACACACACACACACACACACACACACACACACACTTCCTAATTCCTACTTCTTAGTTCTTACTTCTTAGTTCCTACTTCTAAGTTCTTACTTCTTAGTTCTAAGTTCTTACTTCTTTGTTCAAACTTCTTACTTCTTAGTTCCTACTTCTTACTTCTTAAGTCCTTCTTCTTAGTTCCAAGTTCTCATTTCCGAGTTGCAATTTCTGCG
The DNA here is from genome assembly GCA_963580285.1 of Lucinisca nassula. Taxonomy (NCBI): domain Eukaryota; kingdom Metazoa; phylum Mollusca; class Bivalvia; order Lucinida; family Lucinidae; genus Lucinisca; species Lucinisca nassula. Next base: position 142,044 of record CAUZLF010000120.1, on the reverse strand, counting down.
TTGTACAATTATAGGTATAAACGCTGATATGCATGTGTGTATGTATGTCTATATGTCTGTCTATCCGATTGACCGTTTAACTGTCTGTTCGTCTGTCTGACTATGTTTGCCAACTTGCTGCGTGTGTCTGTCAATCTGTATGCCTGTCTATCTCAATGCGTGTGCGTGCGTGCGTATGTATGTATGCCTACTTCCGTGCACGCATGCATACACGCATGTGTAGTTACACTGTACATGTATGCATGCACCTATCTTACTTCCTAGTTCCTTCTTAGTTCTTACTTCTTAGTTCCTACTTCTTACTTCTAACTTCTTAGTTCCAAGTTCTTATTTCGGAGTTGCAATTTCTGAGTTGTATAATTATAGGTATAAACGGTGACATGGATGTATGTCTGTCTGTCTATATCTCTGTCTGTCTGTATGTTTGCAAACTTGCTGCATAGGTCCTTCAGCCAATCTGTATGCCTGTCTGTCTGTCTGTGTGGGTGCATGCTTGCTTGTGTGCGGGTGGATCCGGCATGCGTGTATGTATGCCTACTTTCGTGTGTGTACTTGCATGCGTACGGGCGTATGCGCCCGCGTAGTTACACACATGCACGTACACTGTACACATATGCACATGCCTTATTTCCTAGTTCCTACTTCTTAGTTCCTACTTCTTAGTTCCTACTTCTTACTTCTTAGTTCCTACTTGTTACTTCTTAGTTCCTACTTCTTAGTTCCAAGTTCTTATTTCCGAGTTGCAATTTCTGAGTTGTACAATTATATGTATAAACGCTGACATGCAGGTGTGTATGTATGTCTATATGTCTGTCTGTCTGTCTGTCCGACCGTCCGTTTAACTGTCTGTTCGTCTGTCTGGCTGACTGTATGTTTGCCAATTTGCTGCGTGTGTCCGTCCGTCAATCGGTATGCCTGTCTATCTCAATGTGTGTGCGTGTGTGCTTGCGTACGTGCGTGCGTGCGTATGTATATATGTATGTATGCCTACTTGCGTGCACGTGTACTTGCGTGCGTGCATGCGTACACGCCTGTGGAGTTACACTACATGCATGCATGCACATGTCTTACTTCCTAGCTACTACTTCTTAGTTCCTATATGTACCACATCATATTCCTGCCATCATGGTCATGATTGACCGAGTGCTGTATCAAGATAAAGAACGAAAGAAACAAAGAAGTAGGAAGTAAGAACTAGGAATTAAGAATTAGGAACTAGGAAATAAGACATCTACTGTACTTCATTCGGCTGTGTACATGTGTACGTGGTTGTGTGTATACATGCGAGCTAGACCAAGTGCTCTTATATTGTAGGCCACAGAGGCCCGCACAAACAGTTTAAATAAGCACACTGGGGTATGTGAAGAATTAGGAAACAAATATTACTATCCATAAACATTTCTAAATAAAGCTGCAGATTACGTTTGGATCATTTATTTAATAGTACAGGAGTTGGAATAAAAACACATGACATTTTTTTAGTCTTTAATTGACCATCAAACGTAAAAATAAGGTAACTATAAAATTTCCTTTCAAAAGGTTAGTATGTAAGTTCAATTATTAGTCAAATTACTAAAGAACATGTTTCGGCTAAGGCGCGTATAGTCCCTAAACATGATTTTGATGTGTTTTGCGTTAAAAATAAACCTTTTGTAGGTCCAATACATTGGAGAACAAAACATAGATGGAGTTTCTCCATCGGTGTTCTGTTTGTAAACCTCTCCACACCGATGGAGATAGTATGCAGTGCCACTGTGTAGGGTTTTTTACCTGCCAAAAACTTGGATTTAAGATTGTTTTCAAATACAATTCTTACAGTCAAGACAGTTCAATGAGGGAGGTATTAAATGGCAGCAAAATATATATTGACTTTCACAATATAAAGTCCGCGAGTAATTATCGGCTTCACGACATTATGTTACATTCCGAACTCAGGTCATATACACACGATTTTCCTCATAATCTCTTTCCGGGGCTTTATTTTCGCACAATTATTATTCAAGTGCGTAGCTATAGTCACTATCTATAGATGCCATTACACATTCTCAGAAAACATACATTTTAAAGATATTTTGAAGATACAAAATCTTTATCGTTTTTCTACAAAGACTGTTATGGAAACTCTGCCAACCCGCATTGAAAGGAAAAGCCACCCTTTCAGCAGTTTGCTCGCCGAACTAAACAAAACCCCGCTAACTTCTCATTGTTTTCCCAGTTTTGTGGACATTTTAGTTTTCATCTAAAAGTTTTAGACAAGAATTCCACAATGCGGTGTCGGGCCTGCAGGGCCAACAAGACCTGTCGCCTAACAGGAGAGCTCGCATGTAGGTGTGCTTAAACCTAATGCGTATGACACTTTTCCAACTTTATCCTTCATTTTAACCATGTGTGTGTGTGTGTGTGTGTGTGTGTGTGTGTGTGTGTGTGTGTGTGTGTGTGTGTGTGTGTGTGAAACCATTTTCACTTTCATTAAAAAAAATTCTCTGTGTGTGTTAATTCAAACCATTTTCACTTTCATTTAAAAGTTCTAAATCCATGATCTTGACCCCAAGGTCAGGACCCTGGGTGGGACTGACATTAAGAAAAACTCTTCAGACGAATATCTACCACCAGGCCAAATATGAAGGCAATCCATCAAAAGGTCTTTAAATTATAGGCATTTGAAAAACTTTCCCGCAAAAGTACATTTTCACTTTCAATTTAAAAAAAATCTGCGTCCGTGACCTCGATCCCAAGGACATGATCCCGGGTGGGACTGGCACCGAGAAACTCATTCGACCAATATCTACCACCATGACATATATGAAGTCAATCCATCAAAAGGTACATGTATTTAAATTATAAGCATTTAAAAAACTTTACCACCAAAGCGTATTTTCACTGTTTTAAATGCTAAGTCCGTGACCTTGACCGCAAGGTCATAACCCGTATGGGACGTGCACTGTGAAACTCTTTACACCAATATCTACCACCATGCCAAATATGATGGCAATCCATCGAAAGGTCTTTAAATAATAAGCATTTGAAAAAAAAAATACCGCAAAATCACACGCGCATGCACACACGCACGCGGACGACCGGGGTGACTACAAAAGTTCTCCTTGTTCTTCGTACAGGCGAGCTAAAATCACTAGACCTGTTCAAATTATCATTATAACTTTGTTGAGCATTTCTTAGGAAGCTGACGTAATTAGAATTAATGCAAAAATTGCAAACGCGGTGAAATATGGATCATGGTCGAATATGACAACACTCTAGCCCTAGTAGTACATGAAAATGGAATTGAACATCGGGGTTGACACTAGGGTTGACGCAAAAATCATGACGTTGGTGAATCATAAAATATAGGTCAAGGTCAGCAAAGATTACCCATGCGTGGAAGGACATTCCTAGATTCAAGTGGTTACCAAGAATTATCACTTTAGTACCAGTAGTGTCTGAGATATGGACTTGAACACCAGGGTTGTCGCTAGGGTTGACGCAAAATCACAAAGTCGTTTAACCATGAAATATAGGTCAAGGTCAGAAAGGGATACCTACATGTAGGTGGACATCCCTAGATGCAAGTAGGTACCACATATTATCACTGTAGTACCAGTAGTAACTGAGATATGGACTTCAACATCAAGGTTTACGCTAGGGTTGACGCAAATGTGGATCAACGAATGAACAAACGAACGGACAGAAATTTGATCCCTATATCGCGCCTTGCTAAAGCAGGCACGACACGCAAAACACCATTGAATTTTTAACTGCTATGATTTGGACGCCCAGTGTAGATTCAAAGTGTATATACTATACGTTAAAATAGATAATTATGCTGATCCAATATTGGTTTGACAACAATGGTTTATTTGTACAGTACTGTTGTCGGAGTATAAGTAGACAGTGACGTAAAAGAGTATACCATCACAGGTAAGGTTGACGGGTTGTACCGTTATCATTTTCATACACATCATTGGCTGGCAAGTCAGACTATACCGTTATAATTATCATTACCGAAGCCTTGTTGCCTGTCGACAACAGTGGACAATGCTTAACAACAAAAGTCACTTTCAGCTTATCCCCTGACAACAGTGTATGCTTATAATATTATGTTGTCCTGTCTGGTAAATTGACAGATTGAGGAAAAGTGCATTTCGCATAGCTGACCCTGTCCCCCTCCCCATTAACCAAGACGCACCTTAAATATGCTCTCGAAATGGCATCCTGATCAATGGGGGGTGGGGGGAAAGAGATATCTCAAAACAAACTAGAAAACACTTATTTTAAAACATGTTCCAAGTTTTGAGCAATTCTGCATGTACACATTGCTCATACGCAAGCATACTTGATACAATATTAAATTCTTGAATGCACAGAGTCGTATTTAACATATGTCAAATGAGCGATTGCCGAAATCATTTGAAAGTGATTGATTACTGAGATTGCAGAAACATGGCTAACTTAAAAAAAGTATTTTATCTCCTCGGTAAAGCATAGAATCGCGATAAAAAGGACTCGGTAACAGCTTCGTAAATTTGGCTATCCAAAAAAGTAGATCTATATTTTGAATATTACATTCCACTTTGAAATTTCGGCCATTGCAAAATTGGGGTTTAGGGAGTTTACGCGCCTTATCCGAACATGTTCTTTTGTAGATATACACAAATGTACCGGTATATGATAATATGTAGTTTTGTTAAATGTTTGTCAAAACCATACTTGAACTGTTGTTCTGGAAACTGAATGGTTTAAGAACTTTTGTTGGACTATTTGAACTGTTCTTGATCTGTTAAAATCATTCTTGAACTCGCGTGTCCCTGTGAAAAAGTTCAAGAGCTTCTAATAAGTGCTTAAACTCTTTAAGAACTTCCATATGTTCTAGAACTGGTTCTTAAACAAATGGAGGTCTTGAACACCTGGTTCTAAACATCAATATTTTGTAGAACTGATTCTTGAATGTAACCATATTATTTGTTTCCATTGAAATCATAAGGGTAGCCGTCACCGTCTAGTCGTAAACATTCAGTGAACTTATCCGGTGTTGGGGGGGGGGGGGGGGGGGGGGGTAGGCTTGCTGGTCAGCTATGAACCGATGCTTGAACAAAAACAAAAAAAAAAAAAACGATGGGATAGGGTGCTTTATTCAAGCTGGGCAGTATGCAGCGCTGTCATCGTTTAGAGAAGGAAAAGATGTCCGGCGAAGCTATGTCGCGCCTATGGGGGCGCAAAGTCACCAAGCCATGAAATCTAGGCCAAGGTCAAATATTAATGCTTCCATAAACGTTTCCATTCCTAGATGTCCGTTTGTACCAAATATCATTAATAAAGCTCTAATAGTTCTTGAGAAATGAACTTAAACATAAGGTTGAACACTAGGGTGAACACTAGGTCACACAGTGAACCATAAAATTTAGGTCATTGTCAAATATGGATACTGCATTAGAATTGCCATCCCTAGATACAAGTTTGTACCAAGTATCATTAATAAAGCTCTTATGGTTCTTGAGAAATTAACTTGACCATTCGGGTGAACGCTAGGCTGGTTGCAATATTTTACAAAGTCAGGGAACCATGAAATATAGGTCAAGTGAAATATGGATGCTTGCATTTGAGTAACCATCCCCAGATACAAGTTTGTGCAAAGTATCATTAATGAAGCTCTTATAGTTCTTGAGAAATTAACCTGACCATTAGGGTGAACGCTAGGGTGGTCGGAATTTTATACTAAGTCAGTGAACCATGAAATATAGGTCAAGGTCAAATGTGGATGCTTGCATTTAAATAACCATCCCCAGATACAAGTTTGTACCAAGAATCATTATTAAAGTTCTTATAGTTCTTGAGAAATAAACTTGACCATTAGGGTGAATGTGGTCGCAATGTTTTACAAAGTCAATGAGCCATGAAATGTAGGTCAAGGTCAAATATGGATGCTTGCATTTAAATAACCATCCCCAGATACAAGTTTGTACAAAGTATCATTAATAAGGCTCTTATAGTTCTTGAAAAATTAACTTGAAAATTAGGGTGAACGCTAGGGTGGTCGCTATATTTAACTAGAAATGTGTCCAGACGACACAGATGCCCCCGCCAAGGGCCCCGCCTCACCCCGAAAATCCATGTTGCAACAAAATTTTCTAAGTGTGACCTTGTCATCAGGAACATTTGTGAGAAGTTTTATTGAAATTGGTGAAAAAATGTAAGCGCTAGAGCAATGACAAAGTTTTTCAAAAAATAGCCACAGTGACCTTGACCTTGAAAGTCAAACTTGCTCGAGGTATTGTCATAAGGAACATTTGTGTGAAGTTATATTGAAATCAGTGAAGAAATGTAGTGGCTAGAGCGGTGACAAAAGTTTTCTAAAAATAGCCACAGTGACCTTGACCTTGAAAGTCGAAATCGCTCGAGATATTGTCATAAGGAACATTTGTGTGAAGTTATATTGAAATCGGTGAAGAAATGTAAGTGCCAGAGCGATGAAGTTTTTCTAAAAATAGCCACAGTGACCTTGACCTTGAAAGTGGAACTTGCTAGAGATATTGTCATAAGGAACATTTGTGTGAAGTAATATTGAAATTGGTGAAAAAATGTAAGCGCTAGAGCAATGACAAAGTTTTTCTAAAAATAGCCACAGTGACCTTGACCTTGAAAGTCAAACTCGTTCGAGGTATTGTCATAAGGAACATTTGTGTGAAGTTATTTTGAAACCAGTGAAGAAATGCAGGCGCTAGAGCGATGACAAAGTTTTTCTAAAAATAGCCACAGTGACCTTGACCTTGAAAGTTGAAATGGCTCGAGATATTGTCATAAGGAACATTTGTGTGAAGGTATATTGAAATCGGTGAAGAAATGTAAGCGCTAGAGCGATAACAAAGTTTTTCTAAAAATAGCCACAGTGACCTTGACGTTGAGGTCATGACCTTGAAAGTCAAACTCGCTTGAGATATTGTCATAAGGAACATTTGTGTGAAGTTATATTGAAATCAGTGAAGAAATATAGACGCTAGAGCTGTGTTGTGCGAGGGGATAATTAAAAAATTTTAAGTCTGTGACCTTGACCTTGAGCTCATGGGCATGGGTGGGGGTATAGCTGAATAAAATGGACAGGTATCTAACATCATACCAAATATCAACTCAATCCATCGCACAATTTGGAAAATATCAACTCTTAAAATATCTAATTAAAAATTTCTAAGTCTGTGACCTTGACCTTGAAGCCATGAGTGGGGGTATTGCCAAATAAACATTTGGACCTGTATCTATCATCATAGCATACATAGGCCAAATCCATAATATAGTTTGGAAAATTGGAGCTCTTTAAAATCTTTCACATTAAAATTGTCTAAGTCTGTGACCTTGACCTTGAGGTCATAGGCATGGGTGGAGGTATTGCTGAATAAAACTTTGTACCTATATCTATCATCATATGAACCAAAGCCATCATAAAAGTCCAGGTTCTACCAGGTACAAATACCTTAACTGGAGTCTTTAACATGGAAAATTTCTAAGTCCATGACCTTGACCTTGAGGCCATGGGCATAAGTGGGGGTATCGCTGAATAAAACTTTGGACCTATATCTATAATCATACCAAATATGAACCAATTCCATCAAATGGTTTGGAAAATATGAGTTCTAAAATGTTCAAGTCTACCTGTTACAAAAACCTTAACCTGAGTCTTTAACATTGAAAATTTCTTTCTAAGTCTGTGACCTTGACCTTGAGGTCACAGGCATGGGTGTGGGTATTGCTTAATAAAACTTTGGACCTATATCTATCATCATACCAAAGATGAACCAGTTCCATCAAATGGTTAGGAAAATATGAGTTCTAAAAGTTCAGGCTTTACCTGTTACAAAAACTTTAACCTGAGGTTACAGGATCACGTACGTACGTACGTACGTACGTACACACACGTACAGACGGACGTACACATGTACGCACGTACGGAAAACCGAAAAACTATATGCCCCCGGCATCATATGATGCGGGGGCATAAAAAGTCATTGAACCATGAAATATAGATCAAGGTCAGATATGGATGCTTGCATTTAAGTTGCCATCCCCTGATAGAAGTTTGTACCAAGAATCATTAATAAAGCTCTTATAGTCCTTGAGAAATAAACTGGAACATAAGGGTGAACGCTAGGGTGGTCGCAATATTTTACAAAGTAAGTGAACCATGAAATGTAGGTCAAGGTCAAAAATGGATGCTTGCATTTAAGTAACAATCCCCAGAAACAAGTTTGTACAAAGTATCATAAATGAAGCTCTTACAGTTCTTGAGAAATTAACTTGAGCATTAGGGTGAACGCTAGGGTGGTCGCAATATTTTACAAAGTCAGTGAACCATGAAATATAGGTCAAGGTCAAATATGGATGCTTGCATTTAAGTTGCCATCCACAGGTACAGGTTTGTACTAAGTATCATTAATTAAGCTCTTATAGTTCTTGAGAAATAATTTTGACCATTTGGGTGAACGCTAGTGTAGTCGCAAATGTTGACGCCTTGACAAACGGACGGAAAACCGGGCGCCTAATAGCAGGCGCGACAAAAGTTGTATTTTAGTGAGAAAAGGGTGTGCGTTTTCACGAGTCTGCTTAACAAGAGGCTCATGGGCCACAATGCTCACCAGAGCTCAGGGGCTCACTGCCCACTGGCAGCAATGTATTTTAATTAATCATGGAACCCTGCACCCAGGGCTGCTACAGATAAAGTTTCGACCCAATCAGACTAGTGGCTTCAGAGGTCTGATGTCGCTTGAAGACAACAGATGACAATTGACAATTTCCCATCTGTGACAACAAATAGGCCAAAAAGAACATTAATAAAGGAACATTTCTATGGAAGTTTGACAAAATATCTTGAGAGGCATTAATGTCATTTTTCAATTTTCCCCATTATAAGTCAATGGAAACTCTTAACTTGCCATGGCAAACAAACCAAAGAGCCAAATTTCATAAACCAGAGCTCAGGTGGGCACTGCCAAATGAAGCCCTGATTGGTGTCACTAAATGGGTCTTATAAAAAGGAACAGAGACATATATGGTTTAGCGGTGGGGATATGTATGGTTCCTGAGACGTTAGGCCTTTTAAGCAATTGGGGGATTCGGGCAGGGCAGATCCCAGAAAAGCCCAAGATTGTTGTCACTGAATATGTCTTATCATAAAGATCAAGAATATATATGGTTAAATGGTGGGGATCTGAACGGTTTCTGAGATATGAAGCCCTTTTATGAAGTGGAAGGGAGAGAAATGGCCCTTGCGGACCCCCCCCCCCCCCCCCCCCGCAGACAGGGTTGACTGATTGTGCATAATAACAATGATCAAGAATATATGTGATTATAGGATGGGGATTTGAATGGTTTCTGAGATATATGGTCTATTATTAAGTGGAGTCTTATCATCAGGAACAAGAATATAAATGGTTTAGGGGTGTGGATCTGAGGATCTGAACGGTTTCTGAGATAAATGGATTTTAATGAAGTAAAGGGGTGGGGCATGGCCCGTGTCATCCCGGGGGGACCCCCATGATGGTGTCACTGTTTGCGTCTTATCATAAGGAACAAGAATATAAATGGTTTAGGGGTGTGGATCTGAAAGGTTTCTGAGATAAATGGATTTTAATGAAGTAAAGGGGTGGGGCATGGCCCGTGTCATCCCGGGGGGACTCCCATGATGGTGTCACTTAATGCGTCTTATCATAAGGAACAAGAATATATATGGTTTAGGGGTGAGCTCTGAACAGTTTCTCAGATATATGGTCTTTTGTGAAGTCGATGGGTGGAGTGTGGCCCGGACGCACCCTGGGTGACCCCTAGGTTGGTGTCACTGAATGTGTCTTATCATAAGGAACAAGAATATATATGGTTTTGGGATGGGGATCTGTAAGGTTTCTGGAATATTTAGCCTTTTATGAAGTCGAGGGGGTTGGGCATGGCCCCCGCACATCTCGGGGGACCCCCAAGTTGGTGTCACTGAATGCGACTTATCAAAAGGAACGAGAATATATATGGTTTATGGGTGGGGATCTGTAAGGTTACTGGGATACTGGGCCTTTTATGAAGTGGAGGGGGTGGGGCATGGCCCCGGCACATCCCGGGGGACCCCCAGGTTGGTGTCGCCGAATCCATCTTATCATAAGGAACAAGAGTATATATGGTATAGGGTTGGGATCTCAATGGTTTCTGAGATAAATGGCATTTTATGAAGTGGAGGGGATGGGCATGTCCCCGGCACATCCCGGAGGACCCCCAGCTGGGTGCCACTTAATGCTTCTTAGCATAAAGAATATATATGGTTTAGGGGTTGGGATCTGTAAGGTTTCTGAGATGTAAAGCATTTTATGAAGTGGAGGGGGCGGGTTATGGCCCCGGCACAACCTAGGGGACCCCCAGGTTGACATAAAAACATATGGCTGAGAGAAGTTTACTCATGGAACATGTCTTATAAGTTTTGTCAAAATATCTGCAATGAATTGGCAGTAAATGCCATTTTTCAGTTTTCCCCATTATAAGTCGATGCAAACTCTAAGTTGCCATAGCAACAAAACTAAAAGGCCAAATTCATAAAAAACACAAAACCTGCAAAGGCAAATATGGTGAATATTTTCAAAAAGTCTCAGCCTCCTAGAGCATATGGTTTCTGAGGAGATGATTTTTTAAGTATTTTTATTTCTATTTTTTGCATTTTGGTTTCCATGGCAACCAATAAAAATGAACAGAAGGCCTAAAATCATACGGCAGATAGTAACATTTCTATGAAAGTTTTGTCAAAATATCTGCAGAGGCTTGGCAGTAAATGCCATTTTTTAATTTTCCCCATTATAGGTCTATGGAAACTACAAGTTGCCATAGCAACAAAACTAATGTGCCGATTTTCATAAAAAATAACTTTCAATCCCCCAGCCCAAGGATGTTACAGATAAAATTTAGGCCCAATCGGCCCAGCGGCTTCAGAGGAGATGTGGTTTGAAAGTGTTGACGCCAGACGACGATGGCATACGACAGACGACGACGGACAACTGCCTATCCATAAGCTCCCCTGGTGAGCTAAAAATGCTGTGATTAGGGTGTAAAATAAAATCTGGTGACCATTTTACTGGAGTGGGTATTTGCACGCGTAATTGGCAATGAGTGAAAAGGGTCACTTTTTATTTTGAACACACTGTTTATGGTATATTTCGCAATGCTTTGTTCAAGCATCGGTACCAAGTTGGCCAGCAAGCTACGCCCCACCCCCATTCCCCCCCCCCCCCACGGGAACTATTATTTTAATTTCAGAAGATAAAATCATAAAAGATAAAACCAGTTCTTGAATGAATGGATTTCTAGAACAACTGGTTCTAGAACTTTCATACGTTCTAGAACTGGTTCTTGAACAAATGGAGGTCTTGAACACCTGGTTCTAAAAAATCCTATGTTCTAGAACTGATTCTTGAATATAATCACATTATTTGTTTCCAATGAAAAAAAAACTTGAGTCGTCTCCGTTCCTTTCCCTAATTTTCCCTAAATAAGTCGTAAATTTCAATGAACATATACTGAAATGCAAAAGAAACGCAGAGATTTTCAAATAAGGTTTAACTTCAGAGAAATATCATTTCTATTTCCCTCGAAAATTACTAAATATAGCAGCTAAAATGTAATACGTTCTGTGTTGTGCTCTTTTGAATCCATCGGCCGCGACATCCTTGGGATATTCTATTCAATTTATTCTAAACAAGAGGCTCAATGAACCTAAACCGCTCACCTGAACAACTTTGAAAAATTTATCAGATAATCTACTCTTCATCACCAATTAGCTCACTAGGTTTCAAGCCCCTATCTCTAGCCGCGTTGGAGATATTCTGTTCACAAGATTCAGTTATTTTTCATTGCAAGCGGCATAACTCGGAAATTAAAATTCAGATTTATTCAAAAGTTCATCAGCTGATCTATTCATTATCCCCAATACACTGGCCAAGTATTAAGTCTCTATGTCTTGTACTTTCTTAGATATCTTGCAAACAAGCTCCTATAGACTACCAATGCAAGAACTGTTAAAGGAGCATAACTCTGGAACCACACATAAGTTTGTTTACAAACATTAATCATTAAATCTATTCATCATCCCCTAAAAGCTGACCAAGTTTCAATCACATCGCTTAAGTACTTTTTCAGGTATCTTGCTAATAAATTTCATGCCACAATTTCTAATGCAAAAATAAACAAAGGGATGTAATCACCATGTTAAAGGTCAGATTCTAACATGACTAAAATTTCAAGCCTGTATTGAAAATCAGCAATTTTGAAGCTGATCCACAAACAAGAGGCCCATGGGCCACAATGCTCACCAGAGCTCAGGGGGCCACTGCCCACTGGCAGCAATGTATTTTAATTAACCATGGAAGCCCTGCTGCCAAGGCTGCTACAGATAAAATTTCGACCCAATCAGACAAGTGGCTTCAGAGGTCTGATGCCGCTTGAAGACAACAGATGACAACTGACAATTTCCCATCTGTGGCAATAGGCCAAAAAGAACATTATTAAAGGAACATTTCTATGAAAGTTTGACAAAATATCTTGAGAGGCATTAATGTCATTTTTCAATTTTCCCCATTATAAGTCAATGGAAACTCTTAACTTGCCATAGCAAACAAATCAAAGAGCCAAATTTCGTAAACCAGAGCTCAGGTGGACACTGCCCAATGGAGCCCTGATTGGTGTCACTAAATGGGTCTTATAAAATGGAACAGAGACATATATGGTTTAGCTGTGGGGATATATATGGTTCCTGAGACGTAAGGCCTTTTAAGCAATGGAGGGATTCGGGCATGGCAGATCCCAGAAAAGCCCAAGATTGTTGTCACTGAATATGTCTTATCATAAAGATCAAGAATATATATGGTTAAATGGTGGGGATCTGAACGGTTTCTGAGATATGAGGCCCTTTTATGAAGTGGAAGGGAGAGAAATGGCCCCTGCTGACCCCCCAAGACAGGGTTGACTGCATGTGTCTAATAACAATGACTCTGAACAGTTTCTCAGATATATGGTCTTTTGTGAAGTCAAGGGGTGGAGTGTGGCCCGGGCACACCCTGGGTGACCCCTAGGTTGGTGTCACTGAATGTGTCTTATCATAAGGAACAAGAATATATATGGTTTTGGGGTGGGGATCTGTAAGGTTTCTGAAATATTTAGCCTTTTATGAAGTGGAGGGGGTTGGGCATGGCCCCCGCACATCCCGGGGGACCCCCAATTTGGTGTCACTGAATGCAACTTATCATAAGGAACAAGAGTATATATGGTTTAGGGGTGGGGATCTGTAAGGTTACTGGGATATTGGGCCTTTTATGAAGTGGAGGGGTTGGGACATGGCCCCGGCACATCCTGGGGGACCCCCAGGTTGGCGTCACTGAGTCCATCTTATCATAAGGAACAAAAGTATATATGGTTTAGGGGTGGGGATCGCAATGGTTTCTGAGATAAATGGCATTTTATGAAGTGGAGGAGGTGGGGCATGTCCCCGGCTTATCCCGGGGGACCCCAGGTTGGTGTCACTTAATGCATCTTAGCATAAGGAACAAGAATATATATAGTTTAGGAGTGGGGATCTGAATGGTTTCTGAGATAAATGCATTTTATGAAATAGAGGGGGCAGGGCATGTCCCCGGCACATTCCGGGGGACCCCCAGGTGGGTGTCACTTAATGCATCTTATCATAAGGAACAAGAATATATATGGTTCAGGGGTTGGGATCTGTAAGGTTTCTGAGATATAATGCATTTTATGAAGTGGAGGGGGCGGGGCATGGCCCAGGCACAACCTAGGGGACCCCCAGGTTGACATAAAAGCATATGGCTGAGAGACGTTTATTCAAGGAACATGTCTATGTAAGTTTTGTCAAAATATCTGCAATGACTTGGCAGTAAATGCCATTTTTCAGTTTTCCCCATTATAAGTCAATGGAAACTCTAAGTTGCCATAGCAAAAAAAACTAAAAGGCCAAATTTCATAAAAAAAAAAACACAAAACCTGTAAAGGCAAATATGGTGAATATTTTCATAAAGTCTCAGCCTCCTAGAGCATATGGTTTCTGAGGAAATGATTTTTTAAGTATTTTTTTTTAATCTATTTTTTGCATTTTGGTTTCCATGGCAACCAATAAAAATAGCCATCGGAAGAGATGGCAAATCCCCCGATCAAAAGCCAATATGGCCTTCAGAAGATTGTTCACCAATAGAAAGTGCACCAGAATTAAACCAGCAATATATCACAAAAGTATTGCAGTTATGGTCATCACAAGATTATACTGTCAGGGGAGATAACTAAAAAACCAGGGCACTGAGAAATGTGGTTCTTGTGAATGACATGCCTGCTTAAGCTCATGTATTTCTGTACAAAGTACCGTCAATATGTCTGAAAAGGTATTGGAGATATGGTGATCACAAGCTGGTCAAACTGTAATATTGGAAGGGTAGATAACTCAAATACCACAGCACCAACAGTTGTGGTTCTTGCACATTACATCCCTTCTATACCTGGAATACAATTGTGCCAAAGTCCTTCAATATATCTCAAAGGTTGTTGGAGTTATGGCCATCACAAGGTTATATTGCCAGGTGAGATAACTATAAAACCAGAGCACCCAGAGTTGTAATTCTTGAGCATGACACACCTGCTTAACCTCATATACATCTGCATCAAGTACCACCAATATGTCTCAAAGGGTATTGGAGGTACGACGATCACAAGGTTGTCATACTGTTAGTATAAACATATTTTATTGCATCATAAATCAAGCAACAGAATATGTTTATACTAACAGTATGACAACCTTGTGATTGTCGTACCTCCAATACCCTTTGAGACATATTGGTGGTAATTGTCATACTGTTATATTGGAAGGGGAGATAACTCAAATATCATAACACCCAGAGTTGTGGTTCTTAGGCATGAAGCACCGTCTCAATGTTGTATACAATTGTGCCAAGTACCATCAATATATCTCAAAGGCCATCACAAGGTTATATTGTCAGGGGAGATAATTAAAAAACACAGGGCACCCAGAGTTGTGGTTCTTGCACGTGACACACCTGCTTAACCTCATGTACAACTGTACCAAGTATCATCAATATATCTCAAAGAGTGTTGGAGACGTGGCCATCACAAGGTAGTGATTCTATATTATTGGAAGGGGAGATAACTAAAAAACAATGGCACCCAGAGTTGTGGTTCTTGTGCATGACACACCGTCCCGGCCTTGTGAACAACTGTGCCAGGTATCATCAATATATCTTAAAGGGTATTGGAATTATGGCCATCACAAGGTTGTCACTCTATTTTATTGGAAGGGGAGATAACTCCAAAACCATGGCAACCAGAGTTGTGGTTCTTGTGCATGACACGCCAGCTCAGCCTTGTGAACAACTGTGCCAGGTACCATCAATATATCTGAAAGGGTATTGGAGTTATGGCCATCACAAAGTAGTCATTCTATTTTATTAAAAGGGGAGATAACTAAAAAAAGTATGGCATCCAGAGTTCTGGTTCCTGCGCATGACACGCCGTCTCAGCCTTGCAACCAATTGTGCCAAGAACTATCAATGGATCTCAATGGGTATAGGAGTTATGGCCATCACAAAGTTGTCACTCTATTTTATTGGAAGGGGAGATAACTCCAAAACCATGGCAACCAGAGTTTTGGTTCTTGTGCATGACACGCCGTCTCAGCCTTGTGAACAACTGTGCCAGGTACCATCAATATATCTCAAAGGGTATTGAAGTTATGGCCATCACAAAGTAGTCATTCTATTTTATTAAAAGGGGAGATAACTAAAAAGTATGGCATCCAGAGTTCTGGTTCTTGCGCATGACACGCCGTCTCAGCCTTGCGAACAATTGTGCCAAGAACTATCAATGAATCTCAAAGGGTATAGGAGTTATGGCCATCACAAAGTTGTCACTCTATTTTATTGGAAGGGGAGATAACTCCAAAACCATGGCAACCAGAGTTTTGGTTCTTGTGCATGACACTCCGTCTCAGCCTTGTGAACAACTGTGCCAGGTACCATCAATATATCTCAAAGGGTATTGGAGTTATGGCCATCACAAAGTAGTCATTCTATTTTATTAAAAGGGGAGATAACTAAAAAAGTATGGCATCCAGAGTTCTGGTTCTTGCGCATGACACGCCGTCTCAGCCTTGCGAACAATTGTGCCAAGAACTATCAATGAATCTCGAAGGGTATAGGAGTTATGGCCATCACAAAGTTGTCACTCTATTTTATTGGAAGGGGAGATAACTCCAAAACCATGGCAACCAGAGTTTTGGTTCTTGTGCATGACACGCCGTCTCAGCCTTGTGAACAACTGTGCCAGGTACCATCAATATATCTCAAAGGGTATTGAAGTTATGGCCATCACAAAGTAGTCATTCTATTCTATTAAAAGGGGAGATAACTAAAAAATTATGGCACCCAGAGTTCTGGTTCTTGCGCATGACACGCCGTCTCGGCCTTGTGAACAATTGTGCCAAGAACCATCAATGAATCTCAAAGGGTATAGGAGTTATGGCCATCACAAGGTTGCGTCTACGGACGGACGGACGGACAGACGGACGGACGGACGGACGCCAGGCTGATCGCTATATCCCCCGAACCTATTCGGTCGGGGGATAAAAATGAGCAGAAGGCTAAACTCATATGGCAGATAGTAGATTGCCTATGGAACATTTCTATGCAAGTTTTGTCAAAATATCTGCAGAGGCTTGGCAGTAAATGCCATTTTTTTATTTTCCCCATTATAAGTCTATGGAAACTACAAGTTGCCATAGCAACCAAACTAATTAGCCGATTTTCATAAAAAACACAAACTTTCAATCCCCCAGCCCAAGGTTGCTACAGATAAAATTTGGGCCCAATCGGCCCAGTGGCTTCAGAGGAGATGTCCTTTGAAAATGTTGACGTCATAGGACAGACGACGACGACGACGGACAACAGCCTATCCTATAAGCTCCCCCGGAGCCTTCGGCTCTGGTGAGCTAAAAATTGAAGTCTATAATGATGACAACATTTTTCCACGTAAGGCCAATAGGTAAATTTTCATAAGGTCAAGGGCAAGTAACTCCTATGTGAATGATCGGATTTTGCCAAAATCAAACTTGGCCTAGATTTTATCCCAGTTCTCGTTATCTGCAAGAATGAAGCTGATCTGAATAAAAAATTGAAGCTGCTAGAGTGATGACAAACTTTTGCCCATTTTAAGCCTATGGGAGCTATATGTTGCCATGACAACCAGAGTTCAGATCCGATCTTTCTGAAAATTACATGCGTTTTTTCTTGCCACCTCGTTATACTTAAAATGTGATCAAGATTGGCCTACTGGCTTTAAAGATATACATCTTTGAAAATTTCAACAATGCATGGATACCTTGTTTCTACTTTTCTGGGGGTAAATCTGACTGATCAAACCATCGAAATAGGTATTATCAATATTTAATAAATCATGTAAATATCTAGAAGTGGAGCTAAAAGCTTCAATAATTTCAGATTGGTTATCAATGGAAAGCGACAACATGAAGTCTCTTTCATAACAATACAAGAACAGATCAGCCACAAGAGGTGCGCAATTCGTACCCATCGGAATACCCACAATTTGTCTAAATAACTTAGTACCGAATCTAATATAAATATTGTCAAGTAGAAAGGTGAGGGCATCACACACTTTCTGACATGACCAAAGTGTATAATTATTATGCTCTTTAGAAGTGAAAAAAATGCATTTCTGACATTACATGCATAATAGAGAGAATCTTCTCTGTGAAAAGTCCATTCAATTAAATCATTAAGCTTTTCTTTTATAGATTCTGATATCAAACTTTGCAGAAGTAATGATTAATGAAATAAGTAAAACATATTGAACAGGATTTTAGTTCTGACCCCTGGGTCAGGCCCAAGGGGTCGGACTTGAGGGGTATTGGGGTCAAAATTGAAGTTTTTCGGAATACAGTCAAGTGGCATATCAAACTGAAGGGGATGACTAGTAGAATACAATGTAAGTAAAATTTTGACCCCAGGGTCAGATAGGGACCCTGGGGGAGGGGGTGCCAAAAGGTCCAAATTTTAGGTTTTTCGGAAATGGTCATGTGGGTGGCATATCAAATTGAAGGGGGTGATTAGTAAAATAAAATGCATCTAAAATTTTGACCCTGGGGTCAGAGTGGAGCCCTTGTGGAGGGGTTTTGGGTACTTAGTCCCTGCGGGGAAAGCGTGGGGATTCGCGATGGCGCGCCATCGACTGCATTCTAGTTTGAGTTGATTCGTCCTTCCCCACAGTGTTCTGTCCAAGTGTAACTTACACTACCAGTGGCCCAAACTTACCCTACCCTTTCTTAACACTATCCTATCCTACCCTGCCCAACTCCATCCTAGCGTACCCAACACAACATATTTTCTTGCCCAATCCCAACAGTGCCTCATCCCACCCCATTCCCTGAATGGCCGACGGCGGCCGTATCTGTCGACCTACTGCAACCACAACAAGACCTACAAGAGAACAAACCAGACAAGTTTGGAAAAAAAATCTGACCATTGGTCTTTGGAGATGTGAAAGCGAGAAAATGTTTACGGACAGAAGGACGCTGACATTCCCACTCTGAAATAATAAGGTTTTCTGTCCAATTAATTGGGTTTCAATTCCCATGTTTTCTTTAAATAGTGTTTTTGCTGAAAATGTGGGTATTTTAATCCGATATTCCCCTTATAAATCGATTGCCCTGACTGAGTACCTATAGATTATCAAACCGATCAGTCAACTGAACAAAAAGTTCATGAGCCTCTGTCTCAGTTGTTGGAAATCTGGCATCAGGTAAAAGTTCATCAACAAGCTCTATAAACTCTGCAGTGCATGGCAATGTAAGCCCATTGTTTATGCCATAAACGTCCCTACATGCATCTACATCGCCTGTGTCTATAAGGCAGCATGCATATACGTTTTTCTACTTAATAACAGTAAATTGTAGTTTTATGTAATAATTGGAACATTTCTCCACCATTCAATAACATAACATTGCATCAGAATTCTTGTTATGTAATATTTACGATTGTTAGTTTATGACATCATCAACTCACAACCTCGTTCTGGACTCGCCCAATCAAACCTTTACAACCTTTATTTCGTTCTTATAAACTGGTCGATGTTCATAAAATTTGTTGCAAATGGTACGTCTCACCAAGACCTTTCTTCAACAATGCATGTATAGGCTTGTGGTCCTTTTCCTTTAAGACTCGGAATCTTTTCTTTCTTTCTTCCGATACGCCTAAACCCCCGAGGGGAACGTAGGAAGGGTTCTGGCGAACCAAGTGTAGAAGGGTGTTAGTCGAAAAAACGAACAAACAAGAGCTGTCGCATGACAGCGTAGCTCGCCTGTTTCGCGCCTTCAAGATATAAGGTAAAATTACTAAACCATGAAATATAGGGCACACACACCTAGATACTTTTTGAGGTCAATGATCAGGCCACATGGAAAATATATGCCAGATATTACATTTCAGAATCACATTGTGTATTAATTATAAGGCAAAATCAATGAACCATGAAAATAGGTCACACTGACCTAGATAAATTTCTATGTCAATCATCTGGCCACATGGAACTTATAATTCAGGATTGAAGTTTCTAAATAAAACATAGTATTCAAAATATTTGGCAGAGTCACTGAATCATGAAATTTAGGTCACACTGACCAAGATATAATTTCGAGGTCAATTATGCGTCACATGGAATATGACGTTTCTTAATGAAAAAGTATTCAAGATAATAGGCAAAGTCATCGAACCATGAAATATAGGTCACACTGACCTGGATCTATTTTGAGGTAAATCATGGGGTCACAGGGACCTAATAACCCAAGGATGACATTTCTCCATCAAATAGTAATCAAGATAATAGTGAAAATCACTGAACCATGAAATATAGGTCACAATGACCAGGATTCATTTTGTGGTCAAAATCGGGTCACATGGAATAAATAATCCAGGTGTAACATTTCTTCATCAAATAGTATTCAAGATAATAGACAAAATCACTGTCCATAAAATATATAGGTCACAGTGACCTAGACATATTTTGAGGTCAAGCATGGTGTCACATGGGATTAATAGCCCAGGTATGACATTTCTCCATCAAATAGTATTCAAGATAATAGACAAAAACACCGAACCATGAAATATACGTCACACTGACCTAGCTACATTTTGAGGCAAATCATGGGGTCACATGGAACTAATAACCCAGGTATGACATTTCTCCTTAAAAAGTATTCGAGATAATTGGCAAAATCACTTAACCATGAAATATAGGTCACACTGACCTAGATATATTTTGCGGTCAATTATCGGGTCACATGGAACTAATAATCCAGATATGATATTTCTCCATCAAATAGTATTCGAGATAATAGGCAAAATCACTGAACCATGAAATAAAGGCCACACTGACCTAGATATATTTTGCGGTCAATTATCGGGTCACATCGAACTAATAATCCAGGTATGACATTTCTCCATCAAGTAGTATTCGAGATAATAGGCAAAATCACTGAACCATGAAATATAGGTCACAGTGACCTAGACATATCTTGAGGTCAATCATGGGGTCACATGGAACTAATATCCCAGGTATGACATTTCTCCAACAAATAGTCTTCAAGATATAAGGCAAAATCACTGGACCGTGAAATGTAGGTCGCCATGACCTTCACCCTTTTACGCTTGAACCAATGTCATTGGTTGGCTGATGTAAAACCGATTGTGTCTATAACTTGTTAGCAAGGGAAAAGTATACAACAAATTACAAAGTTGTCCTACATTTTGACCCCTAGCCCCACCCCATCCCCAGGCATGAACCCAGAGGTGTGTTGTCTTGGAATCTCAGAAGACACTCTCAGGTATCCAAGATGTAAATGTGAATGCTTTGTGATAAGTGACTGCTGAGATATAAGCATTTCAAAAACTTTAACATAGTATTACATAGGTGTTCTAGATTTTAACCCCTAGCCCCATCCCGGGGCATGACCCCAGGGGTCTGTTCTCTTTGAACATCAGAGGATATTCCCGGGTACAAAAGTTCTAAATATGAGTGCTCTGTGATGAGTGACTGTTGAGATATAAGCATTTGAAAAACTTTAACGCAGTGTGACGTGAACGAACACGCAAACGCACACGCGCACGCCAACCGAGGTGACAATAATAGCTCTCCATGTACTTCGTACGGGCGAGCTAAAAAAGGAAGATTGGTGAAATGAGTTGTACAGTGCGAAAGAGAGTGTTAGTATAGTTAAAAGATAACAAGAGGGCCATGATGGCCCTGGGTCGCTCACCTGATCTATATTGTACAAATGAAATTGTAGGAAATTCCGAATATATGGTGGAGTAGAGGGTTGAGCAATTTTGGTGGACCCAAGGAGGTTTTTATAATTTTATCCATCTTATTCATCCAAGCAAAACGGGTTGAGCAATTGTGGAAGAGGGTCACCCAAGGAACAGTCCTGTGACATCATGTGAACAAGTCCGTGAAATAAAGACCCCCTAAACCCCATTTCATACATATATTTCTAGGGTTAACAGGGGTATACACTTTTTCTTATTTCTTCTCCTAGACATTGGTTGTGGGTACTTGTTAGAATCGCCTCAATGAGGCAGTTCTAACGAGCACCTACAACCTATGTTTTGAGCACTGGTAAGAAAAATATCACGGATTTTAATCAGAAAATTTGCCATTTTGGAGATCTGTAAAATGCACTGTGTCACACGGGTGTGTTATCGTAATGAAATTAATTTGAAATCAATCCACTGGTTAAGCAGTAGTTATTTAAAAGTTTTTTTCTATTATTAGCTCTAGCGGCCACCTTTTCATCCCAGCAGAATTGTTTGAACAATTTTAATAGAGGGTCACCCAAGAAACATTCCTGTGCAATTATTTTGAAATCCATCAACTGATTAAGGAGAAGAATGCGTTTATTTTTTTTTTCTATTTTTAGCTCTGAGGACCATCTTGGTCATCCGAGCAGAATGCTTTGAGCAATTTTGGTATGAAGTCACCTTAGAAACATTTGAAATTATTTCAAAATTCATCCACTGGTTAATGAGCAGATGTCATTTAAAGGTTTTGTATTTTTAGCTCTGGTGGCCATCTTGTTCATCAGAGCTGAATGGTGTGAGCAATTTTGGTAGAGGGTCACTCAAAGAACATTCCTGTAAAATTCTTTCGAAATCCAGCCACTGGTAAAGGAGGCCATCCACTATCCACTAATTAAGGACCAGAAGTCGTTCAAAGTTTTTTTTTTTTTATTTTTAGCCCTTGTGGCCAACTTGTTTATCCGAGCAGAGCAGTTTGAGCAATTTTGGTAGAGGGTCACGGTCACCCAAGGAACTTTCTGGTGAAATTATTTTGAAATCCATTCACTGGTTAAGGAGAAGAATTTGTTTAAAGGTTTTTCTATTTTAAGCTCTGGCGGCCATCTTGTTCATCTGAGCGGAACGGTTTGAACAATTTCGGTAGAGGGTCACCCAAGGAACATTCCTGTGAAATTATTTCAACATCCATGCACTGGATAAGGAGAAGTTGTTTAAAGTTTTTTTTTTTTTTCTATTTTTATCTCTGGTGGCCATCTTGTTCACCCGAGCGAAACGATTTGAGCAATTTTGGTAGAGGGCCACCCAAGGAACATTCCTGTGAAGTTATTTCAAAATCTGCTCTGCTGTTTTTGAGAAGTCGTTTAAAGACACATTTTTCGATTACATAACACCCTAATGACCGTTTATTAAATAATCCAATGTTGAGATACAATACACTTGGGGTATTCTGGCTGCCATACAGGTAGGGGACCAAGAGAGGGTAATAAATTACCTAGGGATATGACTTTGACAAATGACATCTATTCATTTACACCTAAATCTATTCATTTACGCCTAAGTCCTTATTTTGGTTTGCATGGAAGAAACAACAGCACTTTTTACGATTTTATATTTAGTTTTTTTTTTTTTTTGTTTTGGGTTTTACGGCCCTTTCAAGATTATTTCACTCATAACGAGCCGATCGTTAATCGGAGGTGGGCAAAAACCGGAGTACCCGGAGAAAAACCACCTGACCTTCCGTTGCACAACTTGGCGTCTCACATATGTCCCGAGCGATGCTCGAACCACAGGGGTGAGAGACCTATGATCAAGAGTCAGCGCTCTTAACCACTAGGCCACGGAGGCCCGTTTAATATTTAGTAGCCATTATTTATAACCATTACAGAAAATGCCAATTCAAATATATTGGTAAATTTTTTTCAACCAAAAATGATTATTTGTTTTCAGATAAAATCCTGATGTCTATATAATTTCTGCTCAAAACATATATTGTGGGTACTCATTAGAACCACCTCGGTGAAGCGCTTCTCACGAGTACACACATTTTTTTTTTCATAGTGTGACTGCTCGTTTGAACTGCATCCATGAGGCGGTTCTAACAAGGACGCACAATATATTTTTATAAGCAGAAATAAGACAAATAATGTATAACCCTCTAAACCCCAGTTCTACTATATAAAAGTGGGGTTTAAGGGGTGAAAATTTTATAGGCTTGTTAATGTGATGTATTTTCCCGTAATGAATTTATTGTAGCACACTTAAAATATTTCTTTTTTTTCTCTCTCTTTCTTTTCAGATGTATGATTCTGTCAAGAACAAGGAACAATATATATTTCCATCTTGATTGAAACTATAAAATGATAGTGTTTTAGACATATGATTTGTGTGTCATATACTTTCAACCAAAATAAATAAAGGTTAATTGATTAATTAAATGTTTACTACTTTGCACTTTGGAGTAAAGGAAACAATGAACATCAACGTTTTTCTTTTCTTTATTTTAAAATAAAAAAGAAGTCATTTAAAACAATATTTTGTTGGAAACAATCTCAGTAAATTATATTTTCACTCAAGTACCCTTATTGAGCCCCCTATCAAACATATCAATCTGCTCATAATCACCTCATAATCACTTAGATAAGCCTTTGATGTGCACTATGGTCCGAAGGAAATGTTTATTGGAGATCATTAGACAGGCCACCCCTTTTATATAAGGAAAAAATGTGTCTTTAAAGCAAAAGTTGACGACGCACGCACGCACGCACGCACGGACGAACGACGGCCGACGGACAAATAAGTTCTGAAGTAAGATCCTTTGGAAGCAAGGAATACATCAAATAAACGAAAATAGCAGAATCGGTTTTATTAAGTCTGTTCATGACCAGTACTGAAATGTGCAACACCGGCCACGCCCTCTAGCACCGGCTTAAGCGGAACTCTATTTGCAAAATAATACCAAATGAACTCAATGATCCCAAAGGACCAGAAAATATAATCTGCACTATGAAGACCGATTACAATAGCTCACCTTGAGCACTTCATGCTCAGGAAGTAATTTTTGGCATACTGATAGATATCGATGAGATCTAACCAATGAACTTGCGAAATATTATATTTTAGTATAGCCTCGCCGAGGCGAAAAATGTGAAAATTTTCGAACTGCTTCTCCTCGGAAACCGTTGGGCCGATTGAAGTCAAATTTCATATGGAGCCTCTATGGGATGGGTAAAACCAAAATTTGCTCATGGGGTCCAGGTCACATGACCAAAATGGCCGCCAAGCCATATATGGTAATAAAAGCACCGCAGACACTGCATAATACCCCGCCACTGCTAAGCAATGTAACTTATTTGAAAATATATCAAGGCTAAATAACTAGATAGGGGATAGCAGAGATATGATCCGTAAGTGTAATGTCTTAATGTGAGTGGATGAAGTTGTTAGAAGATGTAGGAAGCATATGTAAAAATCCATTTTTCAGACATTTGATGGGAAGGCAACTCAATAAGTTGACATTATTAGAAAATTATGGAGGCAAGTATTTACCTTAAATGGCTGTGGAACATGTAGCGAAGAATGTTCAAACATCTCACGTACAAGTAATATATATTATCACTTGTTTATTCTCTTCACATAACTGTAGTCACATCCACAAATTTCTTCTATCGTAGATAAATATGTACGCGAAATTCGATCAGCTTCAGCAAAGAATGTTCAAATTATTGACTGGAAATAAAACACAGATGGCTGGATGGATTTCCATTAAGTATGCACTGACCAACAGACACAAATTCCGTTTTGTATGCACTGACCAACAGACACAAATTCCATTTTTCAGACTTATCAAGGGCAGGGACAGCCAGAGTCATGTACCTTTGCCACAATATGTAATATTTAGTCTGCTGTACATCTATAAAATTTCAGCAAGATATTGCAAATAATAAAGGAGCTAGAGTCTAAAATCGATTTTTAATACATCAAGGGCAAATAACTAAAGAACTGGAACAGCCAGAGAAGTGGTCCTTGGCCACAATATGTACCCTTTACTCCTCTATATGGTCCTTTGTCACAATATGTACCCTTTAGTCCTCTATATATCTGTAAAGTTTAATCCAAATATTTCATATAGTAAGGGAACTAGAGGTCAAAAACTATTTTTCAGATACTGAAAAGGGACAGACAGACAGATGGACAGACATACAAATGGATGGACAGACAGACAGACAGCAGAGGGTGTAGAAGTTTTATCCATATATTTCAAATAATAAATGAACTATAGGCCAAAATCCCTTTTTTATATATTTCAAGGGCAGATAACGCAATTGCTTGAAAAGACAGAGTCATGTTCCTTTGCCACAATATGTAACATTTAATCTACTACATATCTATGAAGTTTCAGCAAGATATTGTAAATAATAAAGGAACTACAGTCTAAAATGCATTTTAAATACTTCAAGGGCAGATAACTCAAGAACTGGTATAGCCAGAGTAGCGGTCCTTGGCCACGATATGAACCATTAAGTCCTCTATATATCTGTGAAGTTTCATCGAGATATTCCATATAGTAAGGGAACTAGAGGCCAAAAACCATTTTTCAGATATTTCAAAGGCAGATAACTCAATCGCTGGGAAAGCCAGAGTCATGTTCCTTTGCCAAGGTATATAACAATTCATCTACTACATATCTATGAAGTTTCAGCAAGATATTATAAATGATAAACGAACTACAGTCTAAAATGCATTTTTAAATACGTCAAGGGCAGATAACTCAAGAACTGGAACAGCCAGAGTAGCAGTCCTTGGCCACAATATGAATCGTTTAGTCCTCTATATACCTGTGAAGTTTCATCCAGATATTCCATATAGTAAGGGAATTAGAAGGCCAAAAACCATTTTTCAGATACTGAAAAGGACAATAACTGCTAAAAATTAACGGATTTTGCCCATTAACAATCCCAAACCACTCATCCCCGATACCAATATGTATGCAAAATTTGAACAAAATCCGTGAATAATACTAAAGTTATCGATCGGAAACGAAGTGCGGACGGACGGACATACGGACACCGGAGGGTATAACATAATACCCCGCCACTATCGTGTGGCGGGGTATAAAAAACCTTCAAAAATAGTCTTCTCCAGAACCACTGGGCAGATTTCCACGAAACTTGATAAATAGCATCTAGGACGAAGGCCCATCATAAATTGCTAAAATGGTGACCCTGGGTTGACCTTGACATTCTTTGTGCCTCGGTCAAACTTTGACACATATGCTTAAATTGTATTTGAAAAGTAAGAATGCATTTTATCCTGCAAACGATTCAGAATACAGTACAGTAAACCGTTTTAGGTCCAGGTCACATGACCAAAATGGCTGCCATACCCATATATGGTAACACTCATAAAGCTAAAAGCATCCGGCGGGTCGTGCACTTCAGCTGAAGCACCGGTTTCTGATGATAATAAACCAATAAATACATTATTTCCTCCTTTGTGTGAGCCCTGGTCTATCGGGGGGGGGGGGGGGGGGTACAAATGACCCTTTCCGAAATAAGCAGTGTGGAGGGGGGGGGGGGGGCAAATGTCCACCTGTAAAATAAGGACTGGGGGGGGGGGGCAGATGTCCATACCAAAAGTAAGCACTGGGGGGCAGATGTCCATACCAAAACTAAGCTCTGGGGGCAAATGTCAAGGTCGCATTTTCAACTGGTGGGGGGGGGGGGGCAAATGTCCATCTTTAGATTAATTCATTGGGGGCCAAATGTCATTGGGGGGGGGGGGGCAAATGTCCTGGAATAGTGTAAATCAACAACTGTTGGGCTGGCTAGCGTGCCGGTAATATATTAATTCTTTGTTATTTCCATCATCTACCACCTAGATAAAATGGACATTATTTCTCTGACATGTCATGTTAGTCTGTGAACTACACGGATGCGCACGGCCCCCACCCATAGGGGCTTGAAGAAATATATGGGCTGCATGATGCTTCCACGCAGAGCTGAATCTTGCCCGCACACTAGTACTGGTAAACCGCTTAGAGGATCTAAGCCTGTCCAGGAACCGCGGTGCGAGGCGGTCCGTCCATGCTAATAAACTCCATTGGTTTCATTGGGCGACATGGCTTGAGATGTCATTTCATCTTAATGTCGGGTAAAAGTCCCACAAAATTTGAAGCAACGTCTCCAAAATGACCTTTACAGTGTTGACGGGGACGTTAAACCTCAAATCAAACAAACAAACACGGATGCGCAGCCTTATCTGCGCCTCTGCTGTTCGCATATGCAATTAACCGGTTTTCTCACGACACGGCTCATTATGACAATTATGACAATGTCTTCATGGAAAGAAAGTATGCAATAACGTTAATGGGAAATAATTTTATTATTATCATTATTATTTTCCATATTATTGATTATAAATAACAGAAATCAATTGAAACCAGTGTTTGTCGCGGTTGTAAAAATAATTATGGTGTGCTAAAAACAACCTGTTACCTGATTTAGCGATCGAACGACCTGAAAGACATCTTAAAGTTTAAAGATACAATTGTCTTACATTATCACCGCCAACGCATCACAAACTTCAGATTTCTCCTTTGTTTGTTTGTTTGTTTGATTTGAGGTTTAACGTCCCCGTCAACACTGTAAAGGTCATTTTGGAGACGCTGCTTCCATTTTGTGGGACATTTACCCGACATTGAGATGAAATGACATCTCAAGCCCTGCGCCCAATGAAACCAATAGGGTTTATTAGAATGGACGGTCCGCCTCGCACCGCGGTTCCTGGAAGGCTTAGATCCTCTAAGCGGTTTACCAGTACTAGTGTGCAGGCCGGATTCAGCTCTGCGTGGAAGCATCGTGCAGCCCATATATTTCTTCAAGCCCCTATGGGCGGGGCGGCAGATTTCTCCTCAAAACAAACAAATCAATTATTTAAAATTGCTTAAAGCTGCCCCTTAAACGTTCTGCTGTCATTGCCTCACGATGGCTCAAAGATTTCACCAAGGTAAAAAATTCGAAGAGTGACCTCATTGAATCAATCAACGTAATTACCAAATGCATCGGTGATTTTAAAGCCCGCACAATTTAGTATCTAATATTTGCAAAATAATAATAATACAAATAATAATATTAATAACCATAAGATTGCGAGTTGCTAGTGTCCAATTTTAGCAGTTGTTGAAATACACAGTTTCAAAATCATGTGAAGTATTCTCCCGTTCTTTTCTTTCTTTAATCCGTCCTTAGTTATGTACTCTCTGGCGGATTATAGCTATCAAGTATTGTATTACCGGGTGTTACCGGCACTCTAGCCTGGCCACATCGGAATGGCTAGAGTGCCGAGTCCGTTACTTTAGCCACCGAGTCTAGAGTGCCGGACCCGGCACTCTAGCCTCAGAGTCTAGGAAGCCGGTACCGGCACTCTAGCCTCAGAGTCTAGGATGCCGGTACCGGTACTCTAGACACTTCCTTTAGGTTTAGTCCCCGTCACGGTGGAGCGTGAAAGCTCAGTGGTTAGTGAAACTTGCCTCTGATGCTAGAGGTCCCGGGTTCGATCCCCGGCAGCGGCGATAAAATTTGGGTGTCCGAACACGCTCCAATGGGTGCATAGAATTACCGGAAAGCACCAAAATACCGGAAAGCAACCAAAATAGAAATACCAAAAAGCACTTTGTAATTTGGGGTATTTTGAGGAGGAACATGTTAACAATGAATTTAAGGTCTATGTATCAGATGTATATTGATAATTTTACCTGAAAAACTTAAATATTTATCCCCAATCCTCTAGGTATTGTCAGAATGACATGCATTTATCAAGAATTACACATTGCTACATGTATCTATATCTATCTTCATCATGTTCATATACTGCACAAACCTTTTGAGAGTAGTATGTGCAGTACAAGTCGTTCGGAATACATTGATAAAATAATGTCGTCTTGACGTTATTTCAACCTAGTGTGTCTATTCGAAGGTCACCACCAAGTGACCATGTGAGATTTACCAGGGTTTCCATTGCTAGAGGGGGTGTCTTTGACTAATTACGGTGTATAACATGTCTGTTCAACAATTCACATGAAAATTAGCTGTTTAGCGGGTGGTTGGGCTATACAGCCCTTTCAAGATTATTTTCACATATCTCGAGCCAATTGTTCGGGTTGGCAAAAAACGGAGGACCTGGAGGAAATCATGCAGCACTTGTCTTTCCCACGTTTCTTGAGCGGGATGCGAACCACAGTTTAAGGGAGTGAGAACTCGGGAGAAAAACCAAGCAGAACTTCTCTTTCCACAAGTGAACTGAACTGAGCGGGGCGCGAACCATAGCAACGAGCGACATAACGAGTAAGAGTCAGCGCTCCTAACCACTAGGCCACCGAAACCCGTTGAAAACAATGTATAGGTAAAATGCAATGACAATGGCATGTTAAAGTGATGTTACATGCATTATAGAAGCAGTGTACGTCTTTATTATATTGGAAATACAGAGGGAAAAATCAAATTTTATCAAGTGTTTTATTCTGTTGCCAAGATAGTTCTATGAATAAAGAATAAAAATTAGGAAAAATAAACAACAGACATTCAAATGTGCAAGTAATAACAGCTTGCTTTCAGGCAGCAATATGTAGAGAATTGTACGTTGCCCCGCCCATAGGCACCATTTGCTGGGATGAATGTCATAAAGTGCACCGTCTTCGTATAACGGATGTTTACTGGAGGCCCCCCTGTGTATCCCCTGTGCAGGTTAAAGATTCCTACCGCAATTACATGATTACTGTGTAGGCTTTCATCCTTCAAACCTGGAGTGTATATAATGTGTATATAATGTACACCTGCGGTAATGGTCAAATGTGACCGACGCAGTATCAGTAGAAAGAAAGTCAACACTATTTAGGTCATTTTGGGGGCGTTGCTTCCAATTTTGTCGGACTTTTACCCAACATTGAGATGACGTCTCAAATCCTGCCGCCCAATAAAAGCACCAGTGTTTATATGAATGTACATACTAAATCGCAGCAGTTTTCCTGGGCAGGCTTGGACCTAAGCAGATTACCAGTACTCATGTGCGGTCTGTATCAGCTCTGCGTGGAAGCACCTTGCAGCCCAACCTATTTCTCCAAGCCTGATTGGCGAGGGCGACTCCACTGGTGAGTTTTACGTTCCACCAACAGCTAAGGTCACATGGAGAAGGGACCTCTGTTTCAAGACTCATCCGAAAGTCTGGAGAAGCCTGGGATCCATTCTGCGATTCCTGGTTTACCACTACAACACGGAGCACAGGGGCCAGTTTCAAGCTTTTTGAGAGGAAACATATACTATCCTATAGGAGCTTTTTTCGTGACGTACTTCCGGTTCTAAAAATAGAACGGGAAAAGCCCTGGCCGTCATCTGTCGTATTGCTTCAAAGGCAGTGGGACAGATAAAGTGTAAATTACAGCGTAAAACAGTGGAATTCTTTTAAACGTTTGTCGAATTCTAATGTAAGATAAAGGGAGAAACACCGATATGCTGCCAGATATGAAATTTCGCATTACGAAAATGATATATTGTACATACGACCCAATAGGGTTCTCTCTCTCTCTCTTCTCTCTCTGTAAATTACAATTTGTCGTTAAATGACTCCACGTCAATCGACATGTAGCGTGTCAACAACGTCGTGTCTACATAAAACCAACTACAAAGCGATGCATTGAATTTGACATTGCAACGTCGATGAAACGTCAGAACGTTGCGTTGGCGATAATACGGCGTTGCTTAATAAAATGTCATTTGCCCAGTGCTCGGACCAATCAAGACTCAGTGTGATTGGAACATTCAATTCAAAACAAACGTAGAACACCCTTTTAGTGCATAAAAACACTCCTTCGCAAGTGCAAGACTTTACAGTAAAATCTGGTAGATTTGTAGATCGGTTCAACCTGCCCAGCCCGAAGGTCTACATTAACCCATTTGGTACCGGAAACCCCAAAAGGGGTAAGTGACACACAGTGCAAGCCCAGATCAGAGGCGGCAGAACGCGGCGTCTGATCGGGGCCTACACTGTTTGCAAAAAGTTCGGCCATTTTCCAAATAAATTTTGAAGAAAACACAACCCGACACCCCTAAATTTTGGAAATTACTCCTGCTATATATAAGTAGGAAGATTCCATTTGGTACAAAAAGGGTTACGGGCTTCTTAGATACATGGATCAGTCAAACCGCTCTCTCATCTCAACGGTCTAGTGACATTGAAGCGAGTTAGAGTGGTTGTCGACAGCATGACGTCGAGCCAACGTTGACCCGACGCCCGTCTGTAAGTCCGCTCATTGTTTTTTTTTTTTTTTGTTTGTTTTTTTTTTTTTTTTTTTTTCGACTGTCAGTATGTTTATTTGTTAGTCAGTCATTCATTCGGTCATTCGGTCTGTGTGTCGTCTGTCTGTCTACTGTCAGTTTGTAAGTCAAACCTCTCTCTGTCTGTCTGTCTGTCTCTCTCTCTCATGCCAACGGTCATGTAACAATGAAGTGAGTTGGAGTGTGTGTCGATGGCATGGCGTCGAACCAACGTTGACTCAACGCCCCTCCGCCAGTCCACTCATAAGTTTATTTCGACTGTCAGTATGGACATTTAAATTGCACATGTAGATAGATCGTTGGACAGATTTCTTAAGAAAGAAAGAAAGAAAGATAGATACAAGATAGATAGATAGATAGATAGATAGATAGATAGATAGATAGATAGATAGATAGATAGATAGATAGATAGATAGATAGATAGATAGATAGATAGATAGATAAAGAAAGAAAGAAAGATAGATACAAGATAGATAGATAGATAGATAGATAGATAGATAGATAGATAGATAGATAGATAGATAGATAGATAGATAGATAGATAGATAGATAGATAGATAGATAGATAGATAGATAGATAGATAGATAGATAGATAGATAGACTTGGATGGCGAATAAAACGAAAGTTACGTAAAAACTTATTTTGTAAGTAAGCTTTCGTGACTAACGGTATCTCAATCCATAAACATGGGTCATCCACGAAAAGATTTTCGTCAATGAAAAACGGATTTAGGATAAATGAATTTCGGTAATAAAAGCGGAATATCATTCTTTCCTTCTCGAGGCATTATTTCAATGAAAACGGGTATATTTTCTCTCAAAATGTCTGAATATTGTTACCATTTTAAGTTCCGCCAATACATTTGAATAGCGATGGCCGTTTCAATTCACGGCCAGTACATTGCGCATGCGCAAGAATGACGTCATAAACGGAATTCCTAAAACCTCCTATAATAATATAGACAAGGGCACCTTCGGGAAATATGACCAGTCGTGAATGAAGTTGTGTAGCTCTGGCAGTTTGTAACCATGGTAACACACTTTTGCAGCACCTGAGAAAAGTACTGAATGGATTGACAGCGCATGAGGATGAAAGGCAGCTTTATAATGCCACAAAGACAATCAACCAACCATATTTTATACTATAATAATATAGACAAGGGCACCTTCGGGAAAATATGACCAGTCGCGAATGAAGTTGTGTAGCTCTGGCAGTTTGTAACACACAAGTCAAAATTCTTGTCACACATGTAGATAACACATATATGTATACAATAGTACCTGCTATGTCTAATCTAGTCTTCACGGTATGGAGCAACGCCACATATAATCTCCAGAATTGCTCAAAAATGACAGCGTGTAGCTAAGTAGAAGTAAAACAAAGATCAGGAATTGATACAATTAACTTACTCCACCCATAAAAGACACCAAAGGGAAAGAAATACAAACATTAAGCGACCAGACCATAATGGAAATCTAAACAAAGGAAGGCCATAAGGACAGTTACTTTCCCACAAAATGGCCATATGGCCATCCAAAATTAAAAGACACAAGTGATACACACAGTAAGGAACAAACAACAACATAAATAAATCGCCACAGAAGAGCCGCCTTGGAACGGTCAGTGGAAGATTTCCACTGGGGGGGCTTAAATCGATTTTACGCGGCCACAATCCTCGCCCTTACTTCCGTCGCGATTTAGACAAATAATTTGTTCAGTCCACATGAAGGCCTCCTAACTCATCAGTGCAACATCTCCGTATACACAAAAATCAAAGAACCACAAAGGTGAGACAACGGTGAGGACTCGACAGCAAGAAACCACTGAAATGCTGGAGCAAAAGAAAACCAACAGTTAGACTCCGATGAGCCCGACCAGAGACAGAGCATCAGGCACCAACCGACATTATCTCTCTAATTTTCAATAAGCCTTTACGTTGGAGCCGTCATAGAATCTGAGGCCTGACCCACCGGCGTGCAATTAAAGAGGGAAGCAAAGTTGCCAAACGTGATTGGGTTAACTACCATGCATGCAGTCTGTCGTATAATATCCATGTTGTACCCAATCTTTTTATATCGAAGAATGATTTTACGAAATTGGGTGCTGAAGTCATTGCGGTTATATATTTTTCTGAATTTATATACTAAGTCACCATAAAATTCGGGTTTCGATAGACCTTGTTGCAAAAGAGATTTAATAAAAATCAAAAATGAGTTCCTTTAAGAGCAATGAAAACATTCATAAGAAAGAAGATGGGTCATACTACGTAGTTTCGGCTAATAAAGCCTCATCAGTGACCCTGTAATGATCCGGCAAAGAAAGCCAGAGGAAACATAGTGCAATTTTGCGAATTTCGAATAGGCAGTCGATTCAAAGACTGATATAAATCAAAATGGGGTCCAAATAAATAAAAACCTGTCTAGAATATGAGTCTAAACCAATAATTTTTTTCTGATTTCTCAGAATATTCACGCTGATCTCAAAGGACCAAAAGTAAAATATAAACTGCACTATGGTTGATGTACGGGGAGACGTTTTACGGCCGCCACACGGCACAACACCAGCTGCAGTGAAGGCAAATAAAAATCAAAAATGAGTTCCTTTAAGAGCAATGAAAACATTCATAAGAAAGAAGATGGGTCATACTACGTAGTTTCGGCTAATAAAGCCTCATCAGTGACCCTGTAATGATCCGGCAAAGAAAGCCAGAGGAAGTCCAATATTGAATTTAGAAATTAAATCAGAATGGCGTCTATACAATTTTGAAAAGGCTTTGCGTAGTTCATGGTACCGATAACCCTGATTAAGTAGTTTAGCCGTTAATAATTTATTACGAGTGTTGAAGTCAGTTACATGACTACACACTCTAGCAAATCGAATTAATTGCGAAATATAAACGCCATAGGATGGCGCACGAGGAATATCACTATCCAAAAAAGGAAAATTTACAATCTCAAAATCAAAGTCGTCGCGTTTATCATAAATTTTGCACGTAACAAATCCATCTACAATAGATAGATGTAAATCCAAAAACGGGGCCTCGGTATCAGAAGAATTTGCTTTATTTAACTGAAGTTCTAGGGGGTAAATCTGACTGATCAAACCATCAAAATAGGTATTATCAATATTTAATAAATCATCTAAATATCTAGAAGTAGAGCTAAAAGCTTCAATAATTTCAGATTGGTTATCAATGGAAAGCGACAAAATGAAGTCTCTTTCATAACAATACAAGAACAGATCAGCCACAAGGGGTGCGCAATTAGTACCCATCGGAATACCCACAATTTGTCTAAATAACTTAGTACCGAATCTAATATAAATATTGTCAAGTAGAAAGGTGAGGGCATCACACACTTTCTGACATGACCAAAGTGTATTATTCTTATGCTCTTTAGAAGTGAAAAATGCATTTCTGACATTACATGCAAGATAGAGAGAATCTTCTCTGTGAAAAGCCCATTCAATTAAATCATTAAGCTTTTCTTTTATAAGATTATGAGGAAGTGTAGTGTAAAGAGTGGAAAAATCGTAGGTAGACAGACTAGAAGCACGAAAATGTCTAGATTTCAATTTATTTAAAACCTCACTCGAATTTTTTATAGACCAAAACAGATTTCTTCCTGATCTTTCAAAGACTTTATCACAATATTTAATTACATGCGTTTTAATAGCAGTAAGACAGGAAGTTAATAATTTAGAAAGTTCAGTGGTAGTGCAAGAGCTAGAATTTGCAATAAACCGTGCTTTGTAAGGTTTTTTATGAAGTTTTGGTAACCAGTATAGCGTAGGAAGCTTGTCTTGGCCTTCGTTAACACACACAGCAAACTTGGTGGCTGAAAGACAAACATGTTTATCTACTATAGCTCTCTCTTCAGCTAAGCCTGTCCATAATTTTAATAAAAACTTGTAAATACTACTCCAAACCTTGAAAACAATATCAATTTTGACATCTCCTGGCTCTTGCTGCCAGCAGCCATTTTTTTCAGCCAGTAGAAAGATTTAATTGGTTAAAAATCTCAATTCAAATTGGCCAATGAAAAAATAACCTAATGCTATGACATCATGATTTATTTACTCCTGTTCTGTAAATAAAAAAAAAATGCTGCCAGAGCCAGGAGATGTCATAATTGTTATTGTTTTCAAGTTTTGGAGTGGTATTTACAAGTTTTTATTGAAATTATGGACACAGGTGATTGGTATTGGTGAAAATACTGGACATGGATATATATATAAATGTTCTTTGTGTTGTGCCCTGGAAAACTTTTGAATCTCTTGGGAAGAGAGCAGACAGGCTTAGCTACACGCCATCATTTTTAGCAATTCTGGAGATTATGTGTGGCGTTGCTCCATACCGTGAAGACTAGATTAGACATAGCAGGTACCGTTGTATACATAAGTGTGTTATCTACATGTGCGACAAGAATTTTGACTTGTGTGTTACAAACTGCCAGAGCTACACAACTTCATTCGCGACTGGTCATATTTTCCCGAAGGTGCCCTTGTCTATATTATTATAGTATAAAATATGGTTGGTTGATTGTCTTTGTGGCATTATAAAGCTGCCTTTCATCCTCATGCGCTGTCAATCTCTTCAGTACTTTTCTCAGGTGCAGCAAAAGTGCACTGACTAATTCTTTCCTGCCCTCCCTGCTTGCTATTTCATTATTGCCAGATAGTGTCCTCAAATCCAACACACCAAAGCAGACTTCTTCCCTGTTCAGTATCTCCTCTGTAGTATTCTGTAGTGTGTTCCGCTCTTCTTCATAATGGTCAAAGTCATATAGATAATGTTCAACTGTCTCTGGTACATTTCACGTGGAGTAAAGCTCTGACACATTCGAATCAAATTTCGTTTTGTGGCTATTGAGAATCGTAGGGAACAAGACAGTTCCCCGACACGGTTTTTGGAGACAATTCCCCCGACACGTTTGAAGACAGTTCCCCGACACTTTTGAAGACAGTTCCCCGACACTATTGTTCATAGTCTTAATGACATATTGGCAATTAGGGATAATTGGGGATAATAAAGGCTAAGTGATCATTGTCAAAAGATTAAGTATACCTGTGATTTGGAGAGGCAATGTCTTTCTGTGTCGGGGAATAATTGTCTTGAGATATTTTAGTTATAATTTGGACATTACTTGCTATGGCAACTATATTAATGAGTTGCCTGTAATTTCCTCGTTGATTTCAAAACAGTTCGCCGACATTTGTTCTGACGACGATCTGTCTGGAAGTCTAAGCCAGAGGAGAGGTAATGTGGAATTTCTTTGTCAGTCAGCATTCGTCAAGATGCAATTTAAATGTAGATGGTCTTTAATGCTCGGTCAGCTTTAAAGTCTAAAACATGTATTGCCGTCAGTCTGCCGACAACGCATGTTTTGCCATTTAGTGGGATTGGTTCTTTGTCTAGATCTATGGTTCCAAAAGTAGACGAATAGGACGCCTTTATCGGCTTTTGATACTACATATACATATTCTTATACTTTAGTAATATTTATTTTGAAACAAAAACTTTTAACTCATCTTCATTTTTCAAATGTTTATTATATGGAAAAAAAATGACAATTAGAAATATACTATTGCGTTTCCTATCTGTCTATCTATCTATCTATCTATCTATCTATCTATCTTCTTATACTGAGTCGGTCATATCTGGCCATTACCTCAGTTGATTGGGTGGCTAAATTTAGAATTTAGCTGAAAAAAAGAGAGGCACTGGATGCGTCCTTAAAACTATTTACAATCTGCATAACAGAGGTATCCTAAAACGCATACCTCTGAGTCCCAATCTTATGCTGTGGGGGCTTTGAACTCTTCTGCGGACTTGGCATTCACCGCAGAGGAGGGAAGACTATTCCATTGGGGAATAGTTCTAGGAAAAAACGAGTTCTTCAGGGCATCACTATAGGACTGGTATCTACGATATTGCGAGTCGTTTACTTTTGATGCCCTTGTTTGGGTCGACACTGTTACAGGGGTCAAGTACCTATCTTTATCAATAGACACTGAATCAGAGTGTATCTTGTAGAAGAAGGTTAAAGAGGACTGCTCACGACGGGCTTCCAGGGACGGCCACTCTAGCTCATTAAGCATGTCACCGACGCTACTTCTATTTCGCCATCGACTACAGGTCCATCGAGCAGCTGTCCTCTGCACCTTCTCCACCTGCTGAGTCTGAGTTTTAACATAGGGATGCCAAATGGGTGATGCATATTCAAGTTGAGGGCAAACCAATGTTTTATATGCAACATCCTTTGTCTGCCTAGGTGCAAAAGCCAAGTTCCGTCTAAGGAATCCCAAGGTCCTAGTTGCTTTAGATGTAATCTCTGAGATATGTTGACCCCAATCAAGATCGTCAATGATGGTGATACCAAGATATTTGGCGGATTGAACATGCTCCAAAACTTGCTGGTGAAGAGTATAGTCAAACTTAATTTGCTTGTCCAGAGGGTGTCGTGACACTCTCATTGAGTGACATTTGGCCACATTGAACTTCATTTGCCAATCGGCCTCCCACTGTGCAAGTTGATCCAGGTCATCTTGTAAAATAAGACAGACAGAAGGAGAATGTATGTTCCTATACAAGACACAATCATCAGCAAACAAACGGACCGATGACCTGATATTATCGGGGAGATCATTAATGAAAACCAAGAAAAGGACCGGTCCAAGGACCGAACCTTGGGGGACTCCAGATAAAACAGGGACTGGGTCAGACGCCTGGCCATCAAGTACAACTTGTTGTGAGCGCCCAGAGAGCCATGAGCTAATCCACCTATGTGTGGATCCTCTTATCCCATAGTACTCCAGTTTATGTAATAGCCTTCTGCGAGGAACCTTGTCAAAGGCCTTAGCAAAGTCCATGATGATCAAGTCAGTCTGTTTGTGGCCTAGAAGACATTTTTGTTTTGTTTAAATGTGTGCATGTTCATTAACTGAACACGTTAGTTCGCTTAATTTCAGGTGTATTCATTAAACTTGTTGATAATTGTATCAAGTATAAGCTTTTATTTTATAAATGTAAAAGTCTGTCAGGGAACTGTCTTCAAAAATGCCGATGAACCCATAATTTAATATTTCTAAATGTCTGTCGGTGATTCACTTCAAAATATTGATGAACACATAATAACTATCAATTATGATAATCAATTATGATCAGTCTCTAGTCATTTGACTTTGAACAACTGTGTCGGGGAACTGTCTTCAAAAGTGTCGGGGAACTGTCTTCAAATGTGTCGGGGAACTGTCTCCAAAAACCGTGTCGGGGAACTGTCTCGATTCCAGAATCGTATGCCCTGTCAACAATTGGTTCAGTCCGGCAAAGCTTGTTCTGTCCCTCTCTCCCCAGCACTGTCTCTTTCCAACCTCTGAAAAAGTTTCTTGTACTCTGTCCATCTTCTCAGATAACGCAAACTTCAACCGCCACTTCTCTCCAAGCTGAATCTTCATTTCTGCAATGGCCTCTTTTTTGTCCATGAATGGTTCTATGGGTTCTTTTGAGAGCAGCATCTTTTTCCTCTCAAAAGGCTTGAAACTGGCCCCTGTGCCACGGAGGCTTCGACGACTCCACTGGTACAACTCTTACAGTCGTAGAAGTGGTGAATGGACTGATGTAGGCTAAATACAAATAATTTTTATACATACAATCAACAATTTAGCACCAAACATTTTCTTGTTTTTCTTTTTTATTGTGTGTGTGTGTGTTTTTTTTTTTTTTTTTTTTTTTTTCAGGTCAGATCTTTGCAGTGTTATTGTTTCGATTCAATGAGGAAAATGAGTGTAAGCCGTTATACGGAGGGTAACTGGTCAACTCGTACCTAAGTCAACTCGTACCTGAGTCAACTCGTACCTGTTTTTGGTCAACTCGTACCCGTTCTTTGGTCAACTCGTACCCCCTTGTCAACTCGTACCTATTTTGGTCAACTCGTACCCCAGGGGTAGATGGGGTACTCTATTTTTTGCCAAACAATAGTTCAAATGGGTTATAACTTGCCCCGAGACATGTCTTGAGTTCACCGGAGGCCAGAAGAAGTACTTTGGGTCCTTTTATTGTAACATGGTTTTCACAGCGCGGGGATTTGCGATACAAGATACAAGAAACTTTATTTTGTATCGGTTACATACAACAAGTAACATTAGCTGCAAGAGCTATTTTCCGACAAAGCTATTTTCCGACAAGTACTCGCGCGCCATCAACCTGCTCTAGTTATTATTATTATTATTATTATTATTATTATTATTATTAGTATTATTCACTTTAAACCCATTCCGTCCCTGAAACCCACAAAGGGGTACCTTGTCAAACACTGCAGGCCAAGATCCGACGCCGCAGAACGCGGGGATATGCGATGGCGCGCCATCAACCTGCTCTAGTTATTATTATTTTTATTATTGTTATTATTATTATTATCATTATTATTATTATTTTTATTTTATTATTATTCACATTTAACCCATTCAGTATCAGAAACCAACAAAGGGATGCTTTGTCACACACTGCAGGTCCAGATCAGACGCTGCAGAACGCGGCGTCGTATGATCAGGGCCTACGCTGTTTGAAAAAGTTTAGCCACTTCCCGAATAAATTTTGAAGAAAACACAACCTGACACCCCTAAATTTCGAAATATATAAGATGGCAAATTCCATTTGGGTAGTCAAACACTGAATGCCCAGATCAGACCCTTCAGAACGCGGCGTCGTCTGATTAGGGCGGACGCTGTTAGAAAAAGTATAGCCACTTCCCGAATAAATTTTGAAGAAAACACAACCTGACACCCCTAAATTTCGAAATATATAAGATGGAAGATTCCATTTGGGTTAATTTAATTAACACTTTAGTTAATCGTGTACCGATTAATTTGGGTGTAAAAAAACGATTATCGGTACTAGTTTAATCTAATCGTCCTTCATTAAAGACTGTTGTTAATTGCTTTAATTTTGCCGGCGAGCGGCTGTTTTTGTTCTGACAAAACTTAAAACTAAATCCCAGTTTTACTATTTATATATAAAAGTGGGTTTTAAGAGGGACAAATTCATATAGGCTTGCATTCGTGATGATTGTTTTTATTTAAGAGTTTGTTAGTTAAACGGTATAACAAATGTTTATAATTTAAGCAATAAAATTATATAAATAACTGAATTTATTTTTATTGTGCTATCTGTACATCCCGCTGTGTTTATACTCGCCGACATGTAACCGGTTTTGTCCGTGCAATGGGCACACCCATAAACCTCACTTTATATAGAGAAACTCGGGTTTACGGGGGTATACATTATCTTTCTTTATTTATGCTCCAATACATAGGTTGAGGATACTCGTTAGAGTCGTTCCAACTAAAGATCACAGCCTATGTTTGAAGTATAAATAAGAAGAAGAAGAAAAAAATAAAAAACACGGATTTTCGTAAGAAAAATTGCCATTTTGGAGATGTGAAAAACGCACCATATTGCACGGGTAAAAAAAACCACGGATTTTCGTAAGAAAAATTGCCATTTTGGAGATGTGAAAAACGCACCATATTGCACGGGTGTGTTATCGTAAAGTAACAGTAATAAGGAATATGCAACATTTATGTTAGCCAACATTTATGTTTTGAGCATATATGAGAACAAATTATAATTGTATAACTACATTTTATTTGCAACTGAGCATGAAATGTAAGTTCTGCAATTATATTTTTCTCGTTATTTTCATTTACATATTTACATATGAAGTTCGTCTTATGTTGAGCATGATGTTATGTACCAATCACATCCCTCTGGAGCATAGATTGTTGGCACTCGTTAGAGCTGCCCCACAGGGATAGTTCTAACGAGCACCCATAAATTATGTCTGGCTAAAGGGATATGGGGGTCATACACATGAAAGGCGCCATTTTGGCGCACGTGCGTATTGGCGTCATGCACACACTATGTATCGTCTTCATCGTCGGGAAAAGGATCAGGAGTCTGCATAGACCATAAAGTTGACCTGTATATATGTGTACTTAAGCCAAACTTACCCCAAAAACAATTTTTTTTCCTAAGGTACGAGTTGACTTAGGTACGAGTTGACTAAGGTACGAGTTGACCAAATTCGGGTACGAGTTGACTAAGGTACGAGTTGACTTAGGTACGAGTTGACCAGAAACCATACGGAGTATATAATAGCCGGCCTAAACCGGTAACTCTGATGAATATATGACAACTCGCCCCAAAGACAACTAGCTCCAAAACCACTCGCTCCACAATAAAACTCGCCCCAAGACAACTCGCCCCCAAGCAGGTGAGACCACCAGCTTTGGGCGAGTTGTGGGACATGGAGTTCAACCCAAGTAAGTGCCAGGTACTCCGCATTTCAAGACCAAGGAAACCACTTCAGTCCCAGTATACACACCACGGTCAAATACTTGAGACAGTAGACAATGCCAAATGTCTCGGAGTAACTATTTCAGAGGACCTCAACTGGAACACCCACATAAATTATATCAGTGCTAAGCCTAACAGAACACTCGGATTTGTCAGAAGAAACATAAAAACTCCCAATGAATCTGTAAAAGAGCTCGCATATAGTACTCTTGTACGCCCCCATGTCCAATATACTTCTTTAGTGTGGTCTCCCTATACCAAACAGAATGTAAGCAGAATAGAAATGGTGCAGCGTAGAGCAGCAAGGTGGGTGAAAACTGCTATTCCCCATATGAATGTGTGGAAAATGTTTGAAAACCTTTGTTGGCGATCAGTGGAAAACAGACGGACAGACTATCTATCTATCTATCTATCTATCTATCTATCTATCTATCTATCTATCTATCTATCTATCTATCTATCTATCTATCTATCTATCTTCTATCTATCTATCTTCATATACTGAGTCGGTCAAACTTGGCCATTACCTCAGTTGGGTGGTGCGCTAAA
Organism: Lucinisca nassula; assembly: GCA_963580285.1. Taxonomy (NCBI): domain Eukaryota; kingdom Metazoa; phylum Mollusca; class Bivalvia; order Lucinida; family Lucinidae; genus Lucinisca; species Lucinisca nassula. Next base: position 99,429 of record CAUZLF010000120.1, on the reverse strand, counting down.
TTTAGAATTTAGCAAAAAAAAAAAAAAAAAAAAAAAAACACACCCACTGGATGAGTTCTTAAAACTATTTACAATCTGCTTTCAGAGGTGTACTAAAACGCACACCTCTGGATCCCAATCTACACCATGCGGGCTTTGAACTCCTCTGCAGTTTTGGCATTTACCACAGAGGAGGGAAGACTATTCCACTGAGGAATAGTTCTAGGGAAGAAAGAATTCTTCAGGGCATCACTATAGGCCTGGTACCTACGATATTGACCGTTGTTTAGTTTTGATGCCCTTGTTTGAGTTGAAGTAGTCACAGGGGTCAAGTATTTATCTTTATTAAGAGACACTGTGTCAGAGTGAATCTTATAAAAGAAGGTTAAAGAGGACTGCTCGCGACGGGCCTCCAAGGATGGCCACTCCAGCTCATCGAGCATATCACCAACACTGCTTCTGTTCCGCCATCGCCTGCAGGTCCATCGGGCAGCCGTTCTCTGAACCTTCTCAACCTGCTGAACCTGAGTTTTAACATGGGGGTGCCAAACAGGTGATGCATACTCTAATTGAGGTCTAACCAAGGTTTTGTATGCAACACCCTTTGTCTGCCTAGGTGCAAAAGCCAAATTACGTCTAAGAAACCCTAATGTCCTAGTTGCTCATCTCAGAAATATGTTGACCCCAATCAAGATTATCAGTAATGGTGATACCAAGATATTTTGCGGATTGGACATGTTCCAAAGTATGCTGATGTAATGAGTAGTTGAATTTAATCTGCTTGTCTGGAGGGTGCCCTGACACCCTCATTGAATGACATTTGAACTTCATTTGCCAATCGGCCTCCCAACGTGCTAGGCTATCCAGGTCATCTTGTAAGATAAGACAGTCAGAAGTAGTATATATGTTCCTATACAAAACACAATCATCAGCAAACAAACGAACAGATGACCTGATATTATCAGGAAGATCTTTAATAAATATCAAGAAAAGGACCGGTCCAAGTACCGAACCTTGTGGGACACCGGACAAAACAGGGACTGGATCCGACGCTTGGCCGTCAAGTACAACTTGTTGAGTGCGTCCAGAGAGCCATGAGCTAACCCACTTAAGTGTGGATCCTCTAATCCCATAATGATCTAGTTTGTACAATAGCCTCCTGTGAGGTACCTTGTCGAAGGCCTTTGCAAAATCCATGATAATCAGGTCAGTCTGTTTGTGGCCACGATTAATGGCCCCATCCAGATTGCTCACTATGTCATGGTAGAACTGAACTAATTGAGTTTCACAAGACCTTCGACTTCGGAAACCATGCTGGCAGTCAGCAAGAATGCTTTCAAAGGCTAGGTGCTTGTTAATGTTGCTGACTAATATATGCTCCAGGGTTTTGCAACAGATGCATGTGAGCGACACCGGTCTGTAATTCGCAGCATCATATTTTTCTCCTTTCTTAAAGACCGGGGTTACGTTTGCTTGTCGCCAGTCATCTGGTACAGTGCCCCGAGCAAGTGATTCATTGAAAATATAGGCCAGCAGGGGAGATATTTCAGCACTACATTCCTTAAGCACCCTGGCATGCAGACCGTCAGGCCCAGATGCCTTATGTATGTTGAGCTTGTCCAACAGTTTTGCGACCCCTTTGGGGTCAACTGTTATGTCCCCCATAGAGGGGAACGGACTTGTACCTTTTGATGGTAGCTCACCGTCAGCTTCACGTGTAAACGCCGATTGAAACTGCTTATTACATATATTTGCCTTTTCGCGTGATTCAGTTTTCAAAATTCCATTTTCTCTAAGTGAGGTGATCCCAAATGATTCTTTTTTCAGGGACTTTACAAATGACCAAAATTTCTTAACTTTTCCATTCTTCTGGGGGCCCTCGGGATCAATATTTTCATCATCAAAGGTAAAGATGCTGGAAACATGATTCCAATATGCATCTCTAATTACCTTTTGTACATGTGCTCTGAACCTTTTGCAATGGTTCTTCACATCGGGATTGCTAGACTTACGAGCACGAAAGTACATTCTGTCACGTCTTCTGATTAGGTGTTTGATCGTGTTATCGATCCATGGTACACTATGCTTTGTTTTGGTCATTTTTATTGGTATGTACCTTTCCATGGCCGTCGTAAGTTCGGTCTTAAAACTGACCCACAAGTCATTTACTGACATGCGTGAGAGGTCAGAGGAAAGGAAGGATCCTTAAATCGCGCCATATGGTCTCGCAGACCATCCATATCCGCACGCTTATATAAAAATATTTTACGCGGGACCTGTCGGATTCGCTTTGTCGGTCATATAAATTTGGCCATTACCTCAGTTGGGTGCGTAGATAAATTTAGAATTTAGCTATAAAAAGAAAAGTCACTGGATGAGTCCTTAAAACTTTTTACAATCTGAATAACAGAGATATACTAAAACGCATACCTCTGAATCTGAATCTTACACCGTATGGGCTTTGAACTCCTCTGCAGTCTTAGCATTCACCACAGAAGAGGGAAGACTATTCCACTGGGGAATAGTACTAGGAAAAAAGGATTTTTCAGGGCATCACTGTAGGACTGGTAGCTATGATAATGTGAGTTGTTTACTTTTGATGCCCTTGTTCGGGTTGAAACTGTCACAGGGGTCAAGTATTTGTCTTTATTAACGGCCACTCTACCTGAATGTATCTTATAGAAGAAGGTTAAAGAGGACTGCTCATGACGGGCCTCTAGGGACGGCCATTCTAGCTCGCTAAACATGTCACCGACGCTACTTCTATTGCGCCATCGTCGGCAGGTCCATAGAGCAGCTGTCCTTTACACCTTCTCCACCTGCTGAATCTGAGTTTTAACATAGGGATGCCAAATGGCTGATGAATATTCAAGCTCGTTCGTTCGTTCGTTCGTTCGTTCGTTCAAGTTAAGGCATTTTACGTCTGCCAAGGTCGAGTGGACTGAACTCCATAGCTCCACAGCGAGACGTAATTTTTGTGCTTCTGGGCTGCGAATCGCGGCAGTTTGTCCAACAAGAGTCAATCGCGTTGGACTGCCTGTGCCCTGCCAAGGAAAAGTGAAGCACTGCCAGTTTTAGAAATTTTGAAGGCCGGTCTAAATTGAGCCAATGTAGAGTAATCAGTGCCAATTCGGCTGCAAATCGCGATTTCTCTACTGTGCTCGAGAGCGGAAAGTAGGTCAACGGTGCTCTCTCTTGGGGCCGCGCGATTTTGGCCATTGGACTTAGGCTGCCAATGAGGCATGCCTATGCAGGTTTCCATTCAGGAAACGCACGGCTAACGGTCCAGGAAGAAGACTGGTCGCAAGTCTTATTCCCAACCAGTAGGCAGGATGAGTGCGTAACGATCCAGGCGTTGGTACAAGCCCTCAGCATCTCCTACCGGCTTAGCCATGCAGAAGTGCTGCTTGTAGAGCCGCCAAGCTCCGGAGACGAACTCGTCGTCCCCCGCGTCCGATGACCTTGACACGTACAGAATGCCATTCTCCCGATGTTGGAAGGCATAGCACTCTGTCGCGTACGGGTAGGTTCGACCCGTAGGCTTCCTGCAAAGCAGGTAGATGTCATGATCATCATAGCGGCGGACAGCTTGGCAGTCGTAGTGGTCTTGTACCCGGAAATGCTGGTCGATCGTCACGAAGTCCATGTCCGGCGCGAGTGGCTAGTAGGCTGGCTTGGGCGGCGAGGTCTTGCGGCGCTGCTTCTTCGGTGGCTCAGGAGGTGTTGGCTGGGACGGCTATGGCGAAGAAGGCGCTGGTGCAGGCGGAGGTGAAGGTCGCTGCAGTGTCGGCACGGGCGCTGGTTCGGCGCTGGCTGTCGTTGGTCTTGAAATGGTGGCTGCTGGAGAGACCTCTATAGTCACTGTTGCTGGTGGTGCTGTCTCTTGCAGCGGTCTCTCCTTGGCTGGCTGCTGTGGCTTGGCTGTCTTCCTGGGTCTCATTGGAGCTGGAGTGCTGAGATCCCAGCGAAGGCTTACTGTCACAAACTGATGGTGGAGGCCTGTTTTTACCTCAGGCACCCCATGAAGTCGACGGGACTTCAGAAAAGCCACAAGTGGCTCAGGTAGACGATACTCTTTCATACAGACAGACATGATAAGAGCGTTGTTGACTGTTCGAGAGCTGAACAGAGAATGGAATCTTTTGGAATGGAATATTCAAGCTGAGGGCGAACCAATGTTTTATAGGAGGTTTTAGGAATTCCGTTTATGACGTCATTCTTGCGCATGCGCAAAGCACTGGCCATCAATTGAAACGGCCATCGCTATTCTAATGTATTGGCGGAACTTAAAATGCTAACAATATTCAGACATTTAGAGAGAAAATATACCTGTTTACATTGAAATAGTTCTTCGAGAAGGTAAGAGTGATATTTTGCTTTTATTAATGAAATTCATTTATCCTGGATCCGTTTTAATTGTCGAAAATCTCTTCGTGAATGACCTATGTCAATGGCTTGAGATAAAAGCTTACTTACAAAAAACTTTTGTTTTATTCACTATCACATACGGACAGAACTTTGATCTTTGATTCTCTCTCTCTCTCTCTCTCTCTCTCTCTCTCTCTCTCTCTCTCTCTCTCTCTCTCTCTCTCTCTCTCTCTCTCTCTCTCTCTCTCTCTCTCTCTCTCTATTTATCTATCCATCTATTGAGAAAACTGTCCAACGATCTGTCTAGTGCAATAAAAAAAAACAAAAAAAAAAAAAAAACAGTTCAACGGTCTGTCTAGAAGTGCAGTTAAAAATGTCCAGCGATCTGTCTGTATGTGCAATTTTAATAAATCGAAGATTCCAGGATTTTTTCTGCAAAATGTATTTGGAAAACTTTTTGCAAATAGTGTAGGCCCTGATCAGACGCCGCGTTCTGCTGCGTCTGATCTTTGCCTGCACTGTTTGCCACTTACCCCTTTTTGGGTTTCTGGGAACAAATGGGTTAATGTAAGGGCTGGGCAGGTTGATTTTGTTTGTTTGTTTGTTTTGTTTTTGGTTTTACGGCCCTTTCAAGTTTATTTCACTCATATCGAGCCGATCGTTAAGCAGAGGTGGGCGAAACCGGAGTACCCGGAGAAAAACCACCTGACCTTCCGTTGCAGAACTTGGCGTCCTCACATGTTTTGTTTGTTTGATTTCAGGTTTAACGTCCCCGTCAACAGTTCCCGCCCATCGGGGCTTGAAGAAATAGATGGGCTGCATGATGCTTCCACGCAGAGCTGAAACCGGCCGCACACGAGTACTGGTAAACCACTTAGAGGATCTAAGTCTGTTCAGGCAAAGCAGTGCGAGTCGGATCGTCCATGCTTATAAACCCTATTGGTTTCATTGGGCGACAGGGCTTGAGATGCCATTTCATCTCAATGTCGGGTAAAAGTCCCACAAAACTGGAAGCAGCGTCTCCAAAATGACCTATACAGTGTTGATGGGGACGTTAAACCTCAAATCAAACAAACAAAAAACGTCCTCGTCAACACTGTAAAGGTCATTCTGGAAGCATCATGCAGCCCATGTATTTCTTCAAGCCCCCCCCCCTGGGCGGGAGCTACTGTTAAAGAGAGAGAGAGAGAGAGAGAGAGAGAGAGAGAGAGAGAGAGAGAGAGAGAGAGAGAGAGCAACGTGTAGGCCATGACACTCACAGAGAGAGAGAGAGAGAGAGAGAGAGAGAGAGAGAGAGATAGAGAGAGAGAGAGAGAGAGAGAGAGAGAGAGAGAGAGAGAGAGAGAGAGAGAGAGAGAGAGAGAGAGAGAGAGAGAACCTGTTGGGTCATACGTACAATATATCTTTAAGAGCAGTTAACCTAAAAAATAACACTTAGGATTTGCCGCAATTTCACACCTGGCAGCATATAAGTGTTTCTCTCGTTATCTTACATTAAAATTCGTCAAAAGTTTAAAAGAATTCCTCTGATTTACGCCGTAATTAACATTTTATCTGTCCCACTGCCTTGAAGCAATACGACAGTTGACGGCAAGGGCTTTTCCCGATCTATTTTTAGAACCGGAAGTACGTCACGAAAAAAGCAACAGCCTTTGTCTGCCTAGGTGCAAAAGCCAAGTTACGTCTAAAAATCCTAAAGTCCTAGTTGCTTTTGATGTTATTTCTGAAACGTGTTGACCCAATCAAGATCATCAGTGATGGTGATACCAAGATATTTGGCGGATTGAACCTGCTCCAAAATTTGCTGATGTAGTGTATAGTCAAACTTAACTTGTTTGACCGGAGGGTGTCGCGACACCCTCATTGAATGACATTTGGCCACATTGAACTTCATCTGCCAATCGGCCTCACACTGCACTAGTTGATTTAGGTCACCTTGTACAATAAGACAGTCAGAAGAAGAATATATATTCCTATAAAGGACACAATCATCAGCAAACAAACGGACAGGTGACCTGATATTATCAGAGAGATCATTAATGAATAACAAGAAAAAGACCGGTCCAAGGACCGAACCTTGGGGGACACCAGATAAAACAGGGACTGGATCAGACGCTTGGCTATCAAGTACAACTTGTTGTGAGCGCCCTCAGAGCCATGAGCTAATCCACCTATGTGTGGATCCTCTTATCCCATAGTAATCCAATTGATGCAATAATAGCCTTCTGTGAGGTACCTTGTCAAAGGCCTTAGCGAAGTCCATGATAATCAAGTCAGTCTGTTTGTGGCCACGGTTTATGGCCCCATCCAGATTGCTCACAATGTCATGGTAAAACTGAACTAATTGAATTTCGCAAGACCTTTGACTTCGGAAACCATGTTGACAGTCAGCAAGAATGCTCTCAAAGGGTAGGTGCTTGTTGATGTTACTAACTATTATATGATCCAGGGTTTTGCAACAGATGCATGTTAGCGACACTGGTCTATAATTTACTGCATCATATTTTCTCCTTTTTTATAGACTGGGGTAACATTAGCTTGTCGCCAGTCATCTGGTACAGTGCCCTGGGCAAGTGATTGATTGAAGATGAAGGCCAGCACAGGTGAAATTTCAGCACAGCACCCTGGCATTCAGGTCATCCGGCCCAGATGCCTTATGTATCTTGAGCTTACCTAACAGTTAAGCGACCCCATTTGGGTCAACTGTTATGTCCCCCATTGAGGGGAACTGACTAATGCCTTTAGTTGCTAGCTCACCATCAGTTTCACGCGTAAATGCAGATTGAAACTGTTTGCTACATTTGTTGGCCTAATCGCGAGAATCTATTTTGAGAATTCCGTTCAAACACTTCCTTTTTCAGGGACTTTACGAATGACGCACGTCTTATCAAGTTTGGCAGAATCATATACGACCATGCAGTCATCCAAGTACCCCCATATTTTGAGAGACCCGAGGTTATTACAGCGTTTGTATGACCAAAGCGGCGGCGTCTTTTAAGTGCAAACAATCGATTAACATTTCCCACGTTTAACTTACACCATTTAATTTTCATTTAGAAATTAATTGACCGCAAATATGGCTCCTTCTGTGTTCGATGAGTGGATGGATGGATAGGTTGGTGGGTTTGGATGGACGGACGGACGGATAGATAGATAGATTCTGATTAAAATTCACTCTTGCTATTGAATTGACAAATTAAACAGGTAGTTAAAAAAGACGATTTTTTTTCTTCATAACTTCGTATCCGCACACTTCCTTTAAGTCAGTTTAAACTTTAGAAGAAATAATATTTTGCGATTTAAAGTGTTTGAGATAGATTAGGGTTTGGGGCTAGAAAATGGGGCATGGGATTTCAGCCGGTCAGATGCAATATCATGCAAATAACTAGGAAAAGATCAAACAAAATTGAGGCTTCTTACAGTTTAGAGGGAACAGTTCTTGAAAATGTGGATTCCATTAAATACCTTGGTGTGACCATCTCAAATGATCTGAGATGGAATACTCATATTAGCAACGTGTGTACAAAGGCCAATAGAACACCTGGATTCTTGCATCGAAATCTTTTCCAATGCCCAAAGGATGTAAAAGAAGCAGCATATAAGGGACTCGTTCGTCCCATCTTGGAATATGGTAGTAGTGTCTAGGACCCCCATGGAATAGTCATGCAGGAAGAAATTAAAAAAGTTCAGAATAGAGCAGCTAGACTTGTAAAGAGCAATTACAGCTTTGAAACTGGTAGTATGTTTGGAATACTGAAAAACTTAGGATGGGAGTCTCTCAAGAAAAGGAGGAGAGACGGTAGGCTTATATTCTTGTACAAAGGTCAAAATGGCGCTTCCATCATCCAAACAGATGACCTTATGCCAACAACTAGGAGTGGCAGAAAGCATCACTCTTTGGCTTTTCAGGTGCCTTCTGCAAGGACTGATGTCTACAAGGGATCCTTCTTCCCTCAGACAATTAGAGATTGAAATGCATTTCCGGGTTCAATCTTTTCATCCGCGGAAGGTGTATGAATGTCATTTGACGTTTCACCAGTAACAATTCTGATTCTGAGGTGCAAAGAACAATGTAGCTCAATTTACTTCTTTGGTGAGAGCTCAGAATCAGAATCAGAATTGTTACTGGTGGCACGTCAAATGACATTCATACGTGTACCAGGACATGTGATGTGGGAAGTTAGTCCCTAGCTCTAACCCCAGAGGGAAATTTACCTACACAATCATCAGCACCTTCAGCTGTCGACATAATCGAATCGGGAAGGGCATTCCAATCTCTAATGGTTCTTGGGAAGAACGACTCTTTAGAAATGTCGGTTCTTGCAGTAAGGGTCTGAAACGCCAACGAATGGTGATTTCTACAGTGTCTAGTTGGGGGAACAAGGTCATCTGTTGGAATGCTGGCAGCACCCTTTAGACCTTTGTATAAAAGGATTAGCCTACTGTCTTTTCTCCTTTTCTTGAGCATGTTGAGAGACTCCCATTTTAATTTTCCAAGTATTCCAGCCATGCTCCCAGTTTCAAAGCAGTAATTGCCTCTTACAAATCTAGCAGCTCTATTCTGAACTTTCTCAATTTCATCGTTAAGGACCACTCCACTGGGGTCCCAGATACAACTACCATATTCCAAGATTAGGCGAACAAGACCTTTATGTGCTGCCTCTTTTACATCCTGAGAGCACTGATGAAGATTTCGCCTCAGGAAACCAAGCGTTCTATTTGCCTTAGTACACATGTTGCTAATATGAGTATCTCATCTCATTCTGAAAACTTTGGCTAAAATTGACCCTTATCGACCCTAGCCCTTTGGTATCTGAAACACCAGTTTGAGTCAGGTTAGACAGTGTCCTAGTCCTGAACTCATGACCTTCCATACATTACGCTACGCTGCTTTCCTGTAACTGAACGTCAGTATGGTCTAGTTGTACAGGACTAGACAGTGTCCCAACCCTGTCTTTAGAAGAAATCTGACATAACCATTCCTCCACGCACCCATTCATTAATTCATCCATCCATCCATCCATCCATCCACGTACCCTCCCACCTAAACACCCTTCCATCCACCCTTCTTTCCTTCATTATGTCCGTCTACCATTTCAACACTTTATCTTTCTATCTTCCTTTCACACTATATAATAATAAAATCGGTGTGATTCGACCCAAACTCCCCAACAGCGGTGACCCCTCGGTCTCAGTCGGACCGTCAGAAAACATCCGAAGGTCAATCAAGACCGAGGGGTCACCACTGATGGGGAGTTTGGATTCGACCAAGGGCGAAACAAATCAGGGGCGAAACGACCTTCACCAGGAAGGGGAAAGTATAAAACCCGGGAGTAACAGCCGGAATCCGGGAGTAAAGTCCGGAAGTAAATTTTGGCAATCGAATAAAGATATTAAACATTAACATATCTAGATGAAATTTGGAACAAAAGTAGTATATAGACTCCTCTTTAAAATGCATATAAGTTTTATATTAATAATTGAGTACTTTTCAATGTATGAACCGAAATATATTACCATGTCGCAAAAAATTCGTCCGGGAGTAAATTTTTGCGATATACACGGTGTCAAGCATTTTGCAAAATTTGTTCAGTCTGGGATTGCTACAGGAATAAGTTTGTGTATTATCAATTAAAAACATATCAAAGATTAGAAAAATACAAAAATAAAGTTATTTCATCGCTCCGTGAAGTAAGTAATTGACCCGGAAGTAGGCCGGGAGTAATTTCTGAGTTGAAATCGGCGTTGATTGGCATTATTGCATTGTAATATTGTAACATTGTATTTATTAAACGTAGTCATACTACCCTGACAGCTAATAGCAATGGCACTGATCATACTGCGGAGGTAATTGTGTCATCGTTTCTACATTATACGGCCATAAAAAATAGCGCCAAATATATAAGTCCCGGTCACATAAAATCATAGACGCAGGAGCAGGGCGTGAGTTGGGTTCGGGGTTTGGATGTGTGTCGAGTCCTGATATGACAAGTAAATAAATTCATGTACTCCATGCTGAATCGTAGCTTTTCTTCTGACAAACGTTTAAGAAATACAATGTATGTGATAGAAGCAATAAGGCCGAGAATAAGGCAAATAAACGCCGATTTCAACCCAGAAATTACTCCCGACCCACTCCCGGGTCAATTATTTACCAGGCGGAGAGATGAAATAACTTTAATTTTGCATTTTTCTAATCTCTGACATGTTTTTGATTAATAACACATAAAGAAATTCTTGTAGAACCCCCCCCAGACTGAACATATTTCGCAAAATGCTTTACATCGTCAATACCGCAAAAGTTACTCCGGGGCGAAAATTTTGCGACGTGGTCGTATATTTCGGTTCATATCTTGAAAAGTACATGGTAATAATGTTAACACTTATGTGCATTTTAAAGAAACGTCTATAGTCTACTTTTGATTCAAATTTCATGTTTAGTACCTTTATTCGATTGTCAAAATTTACTCCCGGATTTTACTCCCGGCCGTTACTTCCGGGTTTTATACTTTCCCACCAGGGACGATTCGTTTAATTTGGTACCGGTTAGATTAAAAACAGGAAAATGGCGGCGAAATCGCATCTGACGGAACAAGATTCTAATGAGGTGTCTTTAATGTTTTACCCGATCACTATATATGGCTTCTAACTGGACATAAAGTGTTCAAATTTCGCCGATACTATCCCCATCTAGCATCATCTTCAGGGGCATCCTGGTGATAGATAGATAGATAGGTGATTGACCGTCGTTTGGGATTATTGGGATCGTAGGAGGCCCAGAAATGGTGACTGACCTGTTTCGGTGACAGTTGAAGTTCCCTCGCAATATTTTCTTAGTAAAGAGTTCTGTGACGTCATCACATGCAGTTGTTAAAGTTATAAATAAAGACCTTTAATTGGCAGCCCTTTAATTCTATGAACAACATCGAAAAATTCTGTTCAAAGATGTCTATCTATCTATCTTCTGATACTGCGTCGGTCACATTTGACCATTACCGCAGGTGTATATTACATACACTCCAGTTTTGCAGGATGAAAGCCTACACAGTAATCATGTAATTACGGTAGGGATCTTTAACCTGCACAGGGGATGGTTCTCCCTGCACAGGGGGCCTCCAGTTAACGTCCCGATCCGAAGGACGGTGCACTTAATGACATTCATCCCTGCAAATGATGCCAATGGAGAGTGTTGGGACACCGAAATTTTATCGCCACTGCCGGGGATCGAACCCGGGACCTCTAGCATCAGAGGCAAGTGAATTAACCACTGAGCTATCACGCTCCACCGTGGTTAATTATCCGAGTGTGCCCAAAGTTTGTTACACTCACAGGAGCTTGATGTAATAAAATTTAAAGGGTTTGTCCCTACGTTTCTATATAATAGAAACGAAGGATGGACACTGATTCAGAGGTCCGATCATTTTCATTAAAAAATCTCAACAGCTACATATAGCTCCGTTGAAATGCACAGTTAAAACGTTTAATTAATGTGCAATAGGGGCTTTTTTCGTGACGTACTTCCGGTTCTAAAAATAGAATGGGAAAAGCCCTGGCCGTCATCTGTCGTATTGCTTCAAAGGCAGTGGTACAGATAAAGTGTTAATTACAGCGTAAAACAGCGGAATTCTTTTAAACTTTTGGGTAATTCTAATGTAAGATAATGGGAGAAACACCGATATGCTGCTAGATGTAAAATTTCGCATACGAAAATGATATATTGCACATACTTCCCAACAGGCCCCCCCCCTCTCTCTCTCTCTCTTAGCGAGCGCAGGCAAATATAAATTACAGTTTGTCGTTAAATGACGCTACGTCAACCGACATGTAGTGTGTCAACAACGTCGTGTCTACATCAAACCAGCTTCAAAGCATTGCATTGAATTTGACATTGCCACGTCGAAACGTCACAGATTTCGTTGGCGATAAAACGGCGTTGCTTAATAAAATGTCATTTGCCCAGTAGAAGCCTCCGTGGTGCAGTGGTAACGCTACTCGCCTTGTAAACCAGGGATCGCAGGATCGATCCCGGGCTTCTTCAGACTTTCGGATGAGTCTTAAAACCGAGGTCCCGTCTCTGTATGACCTTAGCTGTTGGTGGGGCGTAAAACTCAAACTCACTCACTCATTTGCCCAGTGCTCGGACCCATCAAGACTCAGTGGGATTGGAACATTAAATTCAAAACAAACGTAGAACACCCTTTCAGAGCATAAGAATGTTAAACACTCCTTCGCAAGTGCAAGATTTTTACAGTAAAATCTTGTAGATTGGTTCAACCTACCCAGCCCTTAGGTCTACATTAACCCATTTGGTACCGGAAACCCCAAAATCGGTAAGTGACAAACAGTGCAGGCCCAGATCAGACGCCGCAGAACGCTGCGTCTGATCAGGGCCTACACTGTTTGCAAAAAGTTCGGCCATTTTCCAAATAAATTTTGAAGAAAACACAACCTGACACCCCTAAAATTTGAAAATGACTCCTGCTTTATATAAGAAGGAAGATTCCATTTGGTGCAAAAAGGGTTATGGGCTTCTTGGATACAGGGATTGAGTCAAACCATCTCAACGGTCACGTGCCATTGAAGTGAGTTGGAGTGGTTGTCAACGGCATGACGTGAGCCAACGTTGACTCGACGCCCGTCTGTAAGTCCACTCATTTTTTTTTTTTTGCGACTGTCAGTATGTTGTTGTCTATCTAACAGTCTGTCCGTTTGTCTGTTAGTCAGTCATTCAGTCAGTCGGTCTCTCTCTCTCTCATGCCAGCGGTCATGTGACAATGAAGTGAGTTGGAGTGGGAGTCGATGGCATGACGTCGAACCAACATTGACTCAATGCCCCTCCGTTCATCCACTCATTAGTTTATTTCGCATGACAGTATGGGCATTTAAATTGCACATGTAGACATAGATAGATAGGGATAGGTAGATATAGTTAGATTGATAGATAGATAGATAGATAGATAGATAGATAGATAGATAGATAGATAGATAGATAGATAGATAGCGAATAAAACGAAAGTTACGTAAAAACTTATTTTGTGAATAACGGTATCTCAAGCCATTGACATGGGTCAGTCACAAAAAGATTTTCGTCAATTAAAAATGGATTTAGGATAAATGAATTTTGGTATGGAAAGTAAAATATCATTCTTTCCTTCTCGAGGCATTATTTCAATGAAAACGGGTATATTTTCTCTCAAAATGTCTGAATATTGTTAGCATTTTAAGTTCCACCAATACATTTGAATAGCAATGGCCGTTTCAATTGACGGCCAGTACTTTGCGCATGCGCAAGAATGACGTCATAAACGGAATTCCTAAAACCTCCTATATAATTTCCGCCGCACCTAATAATACTTCGCTACTCTTCAATATACAACAATCCGTCTTTTTCTTTAAAATTTGCCGTTCGCTCAGCTGCTGGTTACGTCACCATGTTTGTTTACTCGGAGTGAGTCCATGCGCGTTGTCTGATTGGTCTAAAACAACCCAAGAAAATCGTCACGTGCTTGGTGACCAATCAAAACGCTAAAAAAAAAAATAAATGTGATTCTCCTAACGAAAACAAAATGGCGGCGTAACCAGCAGCTGTGCAAGGGGGATATTTTTAAGAAACACGTTACGGTGAATTATATGACAAAGCAGTTCTATAATAGGCGGCAGAAGGTTTACGGTTCGTTCATTAATGTGAGCAATATTGTAGTTCAACGGAGCAATATGTAGATTTTGAGATTTTCGCATGAAAATCAACGGATCTCTGAAACAGTGTTCGTCCTTCGTTTCTATTACATAGAAACGTAGAGATGAACCCTTTAATATTGTAATACGTCAAGCTCCTGTGGTTACACTAAGCCAAAGTGATCTACACATAATAATATAAAGCAGCACAAATCAAATCAATTCACTCATCTTACTAACTTATCATATCGTATTTCTGATAACAAAGCAATTTCCCTATTTTCGTTTCCCGTACAAATAAATAACAAATAAGTTCAAATGTAAACAAATATGGCCTCTGCAACATTTTCTAGTCCTAAGTTCGTGACCCCATGAAGTCATCATTTTTGTGCTCCTCAGCTAGGCTACAGTAAGTAATTCTTAGGTTTTCGGTATATATATTCAGTATTTGAAAAGATGACCATTTCAAAGTTTAAACAGCAAACTGAGAGGTGTGAAGTATTGACTTTAAAAAAATGCTAAAACAGAAAGTTTTACTTTTTCAACATCAAAGACATTAAAAATATAACTTGGAAACATAACTTGTATTTGATATCAGATTTAATCCTTATATGGGGCAACTACATGTATGCAATGAGGACACAGGTAAACTATGTGACGCCTTAATACTGAGATATCATTGCAATATTTGAAATGCACCCAGTGTTTACATGTGTACCTGTTTCTGAACCCATCTCGCTGTACTCTTAAGAACCAACAGAATTTCGGAAACGATTAATTTCTTTATCTTGGCCAAATTCTATTTGACAGGACATGTGACCGTAACCCTGAAATGGTAAACAAAACAGACGACAGATCGTTGCGGCACATCGGATTGAAAAATAATTTTTATTAGTATTTTTCCAGATGAAGAATTTAGGAATAGTGAAAATGATTTTCTCACAAAAGAAAAATAAAATATGGATGTTTACCCATTTGTATGAAAGCCATTCTTGACAAAACTTTGTTCGGGAAAACTTCTGGTCGGCAGCTAAAAATAACCACATATGAAAGTCAAGTGAGAACGAGGTCAGCGCGAGGAGCACAGAAAATGATAATGTCACAGAGTTAAGGCAGTAACGAACTTAGGGCACCGACGATATAAAGGGTTTGATTCACTAAGAATCAGAATCAGAATTGTTACTGGTGACACGTCAAATGACATATATACACCAGGAACTGTGATGTGGGATGTTAGTCCCTAGCTCTAACCAAAGAGGTCAATTTAGCTACACAATCATCAGCACCTTCAGCTGAACAACTCTTTATAAAGGTAACTGGTCAACTCGTACCTTAGTCAACTCGTACCTGTTTTTGGTCAACTCGTACCTGTTCTTTGGTCAGCTCATACCTATTTTGGTTAACCCATACCCGACAGAGGAGGAGGGGGGATTACTATAGTATTTAAGTATCTTTGGAGATTTTAGGAAAAAATGGGCCATTAAGCACATATTTTGGGGGATCTCTTCCAAATCTGACTTGTTTTTTTTGTGGGGGGGGGGGGGGGGGGCACATGTGCACTGTAGAATACTGTGTGAAGAATTGCCCCGGGGCATGCCTTGTGGTCGCCAGAGGCCAAAAAGAAGTATTTTGGGTCCATGGATTTGCGTTGGCATGCCATCGTCCTGATCTAGTTATCTATTTGTTTTTATTATAAATTCACCTTTGATTTACACATCATGTACCGATTAATGTGGGTGTAAAAACCGATTATCGATACTAGTTTAATCTAATTGTCCTTAATTATCCCCATGCATTTAGAAGAAAAAGGGGGAATAAAGTATTACCCCCGTCCGTCCGTGAGTACATCCGTCTGTAATGTCCCACCATTGCTCCTAGACCATTTAACCTAGAGTCTCGAAAGTTTCACAGGCAAAACGTCAAAAACCCTAGGACTACAGGAACATACTCAGAATTTTTATGTGATCCCCACCCGGCAGAAGGTGGAGCCCACCACTGCCAGAGAGGTCAAAATCATTTTGTTCAAACAAAGTCATGTTGCATATCAAATCGAACGTAATGAAGAGTAGAATATAGCGGTGCAATAAATTTGCACCCCGACACCCCGGGCATATCTGGGAGTCACAAAAGGTCAAAAAGTAGCATTTGTGGTCCTTTTTCTCCTCTTAGGCCTTTTGAGCTACGATCTAGAAGCTGTCACAGCTATTAGCCCTATGGATGAGGACCGCGGGAGGAACATGTTAAAAATTCTGATGTAACTCCCCCCCCCCCCACACACACACACACAATAACACACACACTCTGGGGGCAATGCCGCGTCGGTGAGCCCACGGGATTAAAATTCTTTTTTTTGCACAAACTCAGGGCTTTAGATAATTTTTTTTCCAAAAGTACAGTACTCGTCTTTCCAAAAAAAAAAAAAGGAGTATCGAGAAATTTTAAGGAGTACTGACAAATAAACCGAACAGCAATATTTTGCATCATCAGCACACTGTTTTTTTGGCCTGATTTGTGGCCAGGCTTAGTGTATGTTTTTTTTTAGATACACATATTCATGTGTTTAGAAGGAAACAAATAGTAAATATGTTCTAGAAAGGGTTACCCTTTGGAAGCAAGGAATACACCACGGAACTTGAAAATATAGAGTGTATATGTTTTCTGTGTCAGACTAGCTAGTTTCGGCCAATTAGGCCTCATCAGTGACCCTCACGTATATTTCAAAATTCAACAATGGAATCAATGGTCCCAAAGGACAAGAAAATATAAACTACACTAAGTAGAAGTAAAACAAAGATCAGGAATCGATACAATTAAGTTGCTCCACCAATCAAAAACAACAAAGGGAAAGAAACACAAACATTAAGCGACCAGAACATAATGGAAACCTAAACAAAGGAAGGCCATAAGGACAGTTGCTTTCCCACAAAATGGCCATATGGCCATCCAAAATAAAAAGACACAAGTGATACACACAGTAAGTAACAAACAACAACATAAATGAACCGCCTTGGAACGGTCAGTGGAAAGATTTCCACTGGGGGGCTTAAATCGATTTTGCGTGTGGTGCATCTTCTGTTGAGCCTAGCCCACAGCTGAATTTCGTACACGAACGAAAAACTGTCCGAAAAGACATTTCATTATGCCCATAAACCGAACATATTTCATCAAAAATGTCTTTGCACCGTATACCAAGAATACAACGGTTCTTAATATAGGACCGTATTTCAACGGCGTACTCTGACCTTCTTCCAACCATGTTTTGTATTAGTATACAAGAGTAGACAGTGTTTATTGAACGATATAATAATGTATAGGTAAAATGTTTTTCTACGCTGTGATATTTAATTTCCAGGTGATTTTCGCATTAGTGCATGAGAAAACATTCTACTTGCATTCATATTTGAACAGTCCTCGTATGCTCCATCAGCACTCTCAGTGCTTTGATTTTGATGGTTTTATCTGGGATCCATCAATATCCGGAATTGTAACTACACTGCTGATACCGATGATTATACCCCCGGCATACACAGTATGCCATGGGGGTATATAGTTTTCGTATTTTCTGTGTGTGTGTGTGTGTGTCTGTTAACATTTTTGTATCCTCTCCATAACTTTTAAACCGCTTGACATATTTTCATGAAAGTTCACATAAATGTAAAACACCATGAGACGACGTGCAGAACACATGAACCGTACCGTAACTCTTGCTTTTCTACTTTCAGAGTTATTGCCCTTTGAATGTTACAACTTGCATTTTCGTGTCCGCTCCATAACTTTTAAACCACTTGACATATTTTCATGAAACTTCACATAAATGTTAAACACCATGAGACGACGTGCAGAACACATGAACCGTAACTCTTGCTTTTCTACTTTCAGAGTTATTGCCCTTTGTTATAACTTGCAATTGTTACCATAAGCTTGTGTCCGCTCTGTAACTTCATACCGTTTGAGATAATTTCATGAAACTTCAAAAAAATTTAAAGCACAATAATAGAATGGGCGATTTTGACTTTCAGGGTCATGACCTCAAGGTCAAGGTCACTGTGGATTTTTTTAGAAAAAACTTTGTCATTTGTCTAGCGCCTACATTTCTTCACCAAATTCAATATTACTTCACACAAATGTTCCTTATGACATTATTTAGAGCGAGTTCGACTTTCCCGGTGGTGACCTCAAGGTCAAGGTCAATGTGGCTATTTTTAGAAAACTTTGTCATCACTCTAGCGCCTACATTTCTTCACCAATTTCAATATAACTTCACAAACAAATGTTC
This sequence comes from Lucinisca nassula, assembly GCA_963580285.1. NCBI lineage: Eukaryota > Metazoa > Mollusca > Bivalvia > Lucinida > Lucinidae > Lucinisca > Lucinisca nassula. The sequence goes on along the minus strand of CAUZLF010000120.1, from coordinate 81,131 downwards.
CTTATGACACTATCTCGAGTGAGTGTGATGTTCATGCTCATGACCTCAAGGTCAAGGACACTGTGGCTATTTGTAGAAAAAACGTCATCCCTCTAGTGCCTTTATTTCTTCACCAATTTCACTATAACTTCACACAAATGTTACTTTTTAATATGACAATATCTCGACTTAAGGTTGTGACCTCACTGTCAAGGTCACTGTTGCTATTTTCAGAAAAAATTGTCATCGCTCTAGCGCCTACATTTCTTCACCAATTTCAATATAACTTTACCAGATGTTCCTTATGACACTATCTCGAGCGAGTTCCACTTTCAAGGTTCAAGGTCACTGTGGCTACTTTTAGAAAAACTTTGTCATCACTCTAGCACTTACATTTTTTTCACCGATTTCAATATAACTTCACACAAATGTTCCTTAAGCGATTTAGACTTTCAAGGTCAAGGTCACTGTGGCTATTTTTAGAAAAACATGGTCATCACTCTAGCGACAACATTTCTTCACTGATTTCAATATAACTTCACACAAATGTTCCTTATGACAATATCTCCAGCTATTTTGACTTTCAATGTCAAGGTCACTGTGGCTATTTTTGGAAAAACTTTGTCATCGCTCTAGCGCCTACATTTATTGATAGATTTTAATAGAACTTCACACAACTGTTTCTTATGATAATATCTCGAGTTGCTTTGACTTGCAAGCTCATGGCCTCAAGGTCAAGGTCACTGTGGCTATTTTTAGAAAAACTTTGTCATCGCTCCACCACCTACATTTATTAACAGATTTTAATATAACTTCACTCAAAAGATGCTTATGATATTATCTGGAGCAAGATCTACTTTCAAGGTCATGGCCTCAAGTCAAGGTCACTATGGCTATTTTTAGAGAAACATTGTCATCACTTTTGACATTGCTATTTTCAGCTGAGGCGATGGCACTGGCCGGTGGTATTCGTGCCCCACTGGGCACTTTGTCTAGTTTGACCTGTATGGCCGGATCCAGCTTTTCCAACCCTCAGAACGATATAGATTTTTTTTCTCCAGTTTATCTATGGCGGATCTAGCTGCGGTAAATTTTGGGTAGCCCGATTTTAAGGTCATTTTAATGGTTATTCCAAATAAATCCCAATTTCCATTATGGAGGAAAAATTCGTAATATGAAATCCCTGTTTTGTTGTGCATGTAAGCGTAAACTACCTCTTTGTTTTACCGGTTTTGTGATAAGTAAAACCTGTCGGATCACAGTTGTAAAATTAATAAAAGTGTAATTGGTCATTAACAGTTCTGTTAATCGCCTGGTCAATTAAATGTATTAATCATGATATTAAGTTGCCGCCCAAATAATAATAATAATAATAATAATATAGCAATCAAATTTAAGTTCATGCGCCTTGATTCGCACAACTGACTGCCGTGACAATTACAGCATTTAATAAAAGATCAAATCACTCTGCCGAAAGATTGCAGAATATAAATATATGCTTTTGATTTTTAAGACAATTTCGATACTCCCAGTTAATATGCTAGCTAGAAGTTGTAAGCGTGGCACAAAATATTTATATTTTGTATTTGTTTTTGCATCCTTATGGCCTTGGACCCACCATTACCTCCGGCAGGCACAGGAAGTAATTGTGACGTCACATCAAAGTCGGTAGCAATCCATAACCTTTATGTAATTGATTTAACGTTGCCCTAACGACGTGTGCCTGCTGGGACTGGACTTGAATCTGTCCGTTTCCGTTAGTTTTCATATCGCGGGTGCTGAAGTTGCTTGCGTCGCTTCATGTGTCCTTATGGAGTTGCTGAAAATCAGTCTAGTAGAAAGCGATAATCATCTGCGATAAACAACCACATTATGAGTCATCTTTATCCATGACAACTGGCTTGGGTCACATGTGAGACGCCAAGTTCTTCAACAGAAGGTGTGGTGGATTTTCCCGTGGTACCTCGGATTTCACCCATCTCTGATTAATAATCGGCTCGACTAAGTGAAATAATCTTACTCGTACTACATGTAAATATTTCTCTTGGTATTCTTTTTCTGACTATGAGATTATTATATGTTGTTTAATGGAATGTTTTGGTTGGAATTTCACTTTTATGTGATGAGGCGTGTTCAGAATATTTTCTTCTTCCACCTCTCTGTGCCTGAGTAAGAAAGTATTTGTCTAGATGATTATTACTGGCTGTATGTGTTGTAATTTCGTCAGTAGGAAATGGTTCGATATAACGGGAAGAAAGACACTTTCTATGGTGTTTTTTAGCGTTAGAAATGTAATATCTGACCTTTTGAGGATTCATTCTAAAATATATCGAGACAGTGAATGCAAGAACAAGTACACCACAGATCGGCATGTGATTTTGCTGAGTTACATCGACATATTTGTATTTAACAGCTATTTTTTCTCCATATATCAATCTAAGCCCCCGCCCATAGGGGCTTGAAGAAATATATGGGCTGCATGATGCTTCCACGCAGAGCTGAATCCGGCCCACACACTAGTACTGGTAAACCGCTTAGAGGATCTAAGCCTGTCCAGGAACCGCGGTGCGAGGCGGACCGTCCATGCCAATAAACTCTATTGGTTTCATTGGGCGACAGGGTTTGAGATGTCATTTCATCTCAATGTCGGGTAAAAGTCCCACAAAATTGGAAGCAACGTTTCCAAAATGACCTTTACAGTGTTGACGGGGGCGTTAAACCTCAAATCAAACAAATCCATATATCAATCTCATTTGTTTAACTTGCAATAATAATTAATACTTTGTAATGAGTCTTACACAAACACCTGTCCAGTGTTAAATTTGAACATGGGTTTTGTTGTTCTCCTCGATAAACGAAATGTTCTATTTGCCTTAGTACACATGTTGCTAATGTGTGTATTGACTGTATGCTAACTCAAATTGTTGTCCCACCAAGGTATTCATGTTCGAGAACCGTTTCCTCTAAAGTGTAAGAAGCCTCAGTTTTATTGGTTCTCTTCCTACATGTAGTTATCTGCATAATATTGCATTTAACGGGCCCAGCATCATTATCTGTATCATTCTGACGTTTCATTGAGTTCTCTGTCTCGCTAATTTCACAGTAGCGAACAGAGGCAGCTGTGAACAGACTTATTTCTAAGTTAATGACAATGGAATATTATTGATGTATACAGGGAGAATAACAGTGGACCAAGAACAGTCCCCTGTGGGACCCCAGACAAAACTGGAGCCCAATCTGAAGATTCACCATGATGATTAACAACAATGTGCTGTTTTCTATAGCAAAGAAAGGAATCTATCCATTTGAGAGCTTTTTTCCCCAATTCCATAACCAAATAATTTAGAGTTCATGGGTATCGAAAGCCTTCTCGAAGTGCAGAATAAATGTGTCCACCTGTCCCATTTTGTACAGGATTTTACCCAGTCATTAATTATAACCATGCTCACAAGTGTGTATTATCCTATATGCATGCTGTCTGTCTGACAAAAGATTATGTTCATCCCATCGGGCCATAATGTTTGAGCAGACTATATGTAATAACCAGTGCCGTGTTTCAATGTTTAGGAAAAAAGGCAAGGAAATTCTGAAATCTCTATGTCATAAAAATCATAGCGCCGCATGTACAAAAACACATGGTTAAGGTGTGTAAGGTCATTAAACCGTCTGTGATAACCCTAGGATTTCTATTGAAATCCGTCTGCCATTAAATTCAATTTTAGAATGTGATATTATAAGCAGAATCACACACTCATGAAGTTTATGACACTCGCCAAAGGAAAGGCTTGTTTCATTAATTTCATATGAAATGACCACATGTGTAAGATCCTTTATTTTTTATTTTTTGTACATTTATAAATGTGGTTTTTACTTAGTTGTTTATTACATGGAATCGATTGCCCCCTCCCATAGGGGCTTGAAGAAATATATGGGCTGCATGATGCTTCAACGCAGAGCTGAATCGGGCCCGCACACTTGTACTGGTAAACCGTTTAGAGGATCTAAGCCTGTCCAGGAACTGCGGTGCGAGGCGGACCGTCCATGCTAATAAACCCTATTGGTTTCATTGGGCGACAGGGCTTCAGATGTCATTTCATCTCAGTGTCGGGTAAAAGTCCCGCAAAATTGGAAGCAACGTCTCCAAAATGACCTTTACAGTGTTGACGGGGTCGTTAAACCTCAAATCAAACAAAACAAACAAACAAATACACAGAATCGCAAATGTCATACAATGCTCCTGTACAATAGTGGTGCTGTTGAAAATTTAAACAAATAGTTGATGTGTATGAGGGGCATTTGGAAAAGCGGCATGTCAATATATTAATATACGGGTTACCTGGTCAAAACTAACTAGTGGAGTCCCTCAAAGTATTCTTCTTTAACCTGTTCACACTTTTCCAGTCTTTTGATCCACTCAGACGTTCTTTTGGGGTAAACTGTTTAAACACTGGAACAATGTACTTCCCTGGGCATGACAGCTTTTAAAAGAACATCCTCGCAGACATTATAAGTTATTTTGATTATTGACATGGGATCATATTCACAGCCTGAGCCGTTAGGCCAGGGCAAATATCGCTTTCAAGCGGGGAATATAAGCCAATTTTCCCGTCAAGAATCAAAATAAAGAATTTGTAATACTGCAAAGTTTTTTATGTCCCCGGTAGCGATAGCAGGGACATATTGTTTTTACCTTGTCTGCTTGTTGGTTTGTACGTGGACAACTTTAACGTTGGCCATAACTTTTGAACCATTTGAGATAGAGCTTTCATATTTGGCCTGAAGGTTCCTTGTGACAAGACCTTCTTATTCATGCAAAAAATTGACCTGTGACCTTGACCTTTGACCTACATGTACTTAAAAGAAAAAAAAATATAATTGGTCCTAACTTTTGAACCACTTGAGATACAGCCTTCGTATTTAGCATGTATGTTCCTTGTGACAACAGCTTTACATATATGAAAAAAAATCTGACCTGTGAACTTGACCTTGACCTTTGACCTACTTTAAATTAAAAAAATAACATTTTGGTCATAACTTTTGAACGGTTTGAGATAGAGCCTCCATATTTTGCATGTAGGTTCCTTGTGACAAGAACTTTACATTCACACAAAAAATTTTGTCCTGTGACCTTGACCTTTGACCTACATAAAAGAAAATGTTAACATTTGGCCGAAATTGGGGTGAAATGACCCATACCAAAACAACCCATCCGAAACAACCAAGGGACCGAAACGACCCGCAACATACTGGTTAACTGCTTACGGATAGGCTTGCCCAGGCAAAGTGTGGATAGGTAAATGGACCAGCTCAAAAATGACCTAAAATAGTGGTGACTGGGCCGATAAACCCTCAATACACACAAACAAAAGCACAATACACCATAACAAACTACCCAAACCACACAACAGCATTTGTTTATTACAACAAAACTTCCCAAACAACCCTATGTGATTCGTGTAAGAGAGTGCAAAGTATAATATGGCAGGATAGAGTAGAGATATTTTTCATTTCGCTTTGGAATTACATCTCAAGCCCTGTTGCCAAGTGAAACTATAATTTTAGAAATAACTGAAACCTTCGACCCGCAAGTACTTCGGCTTAATGCCTTGATTTGGTTTTTGTTTTACAACCATTTACAAACATTGGAATTATGGGGACTTGCTAGAACATCCGCGACGAGGCGGTTCTATTGAGTATCGTTGAGTGACCAGTTGAATTGACACTAAGCACTTTCCTTCATATTATGATAAAATACCATAGAAATGAATAAAACACGCTGGTTACCTCTTGTAGGTTTCATTTCCTTCTCTGTCTTAACAAATTTGTTTTCAAACCAATGATTATTACGATGGAGGTAGCCCTTGTTTTGACCTACATATTTCAAAAACGCAAGTTGCAAAGTGACTAGAAACTGTGATCTTTGACCTTTACCTCATGGTAAGTAACTCAGCAAAATTATGTTTTAACATTTTTTTAAAGTTTAAAACAATCACACTCGAAACTGTTATCTTTCAAAGATCAATTTACAATCCCCGCCCCTCGGGGCTTGAAGAAATAGATGGGCTGCATGATGCTTCCACGCAGAGCTGAAACTGACCGCAGACGAGTACTGGTAAACTGCTTGGAGGACCTAAGCATGTCCAGGCAAAGCAGTGAGAGTAGGTCCATCCATGCCTATAAACCCTATTGTTTTCATTGGGTGACAGGGCTTGAAAAGTCGTTTCACCCCAATGTCGGGTAAAAGTCCCGCCAAATTGGAAGCAACGTCTCCAGAATGACCAATACAGTGTTGACGAGGACATTAAACCTCAAATCAAAGTTTGATTTGAGGTTTAATGTCCCGGTCAACACTGTATTGGAAGTGAACCATGAAATTTAGGTCAAGGTCAAATGCTTGCATTTAAGTTGCGATCCCCAGATTCAAGTTTGTATCAAATATCATTAATAAAGCTCTTGTAGTTCTTGAGAAATAAACTTGACCATTGTGGTGAACGCTAGGGTGGTCGCAATATTTAACAAAGTCAGTGAACCATTAAATGTAGGTCAAGGTCAAATAGGCATGCTTGCATTTAAGTTGCCATCCCCAGATTCAAGTTTGTACCAAGTATCATTTACGAAACTTGAACCTCAGGGTGAAAGCTAGGGGTGTCGCAAATGTTGACGCCTTGACAAATGGACGGAAAACCGGGCGCCTATATCGCGCCAAGCTAATAGCAGACCCGACAAAAAAGTGGGGTCCAGTGTCACTTTCCTCTGTTCAGACGTACAACACATCTCACATATTACTGCAAGGAAGGGGTTGTCAGATTTAGTGAGAAGTTTTTGTGTTCCTGACAGGCTGAGGAGTAATTCTTGAAATTTAAATGATCATTGTACTGTTTGTAAAATTGATCTTTGTTTGTTTGATAATATCGCCATGACATGAATAGCTAGTTCATAGGCATGTTAACTGCACTAGTAAAAGGAGACAAAACAGGTCTTGATGAGATCAAGCAGTGTTTATTCACGCCATGTCATGAATAGTTAGTTCAGAGGCATGTTAACTGATCTAGTAAAAGGGACAAAACAGGTTACGTGTCGGCGAATACAAAGACAGCAGGATGTACAGGTAGCATAAATTAAATTTGTTTTACCTGTCCCACAAAGACGATGCTGCCAACGGTCTCAAACATTACAACATATAGCATGCTAACGTCCACTAACAACCTTTATACCACATGCAATGCACAAATCATACATTTTGATGAAAGTTTTCAGCTTTGATTCTCGTTAAGAGATTTCAAAGATGAATGATACTGCAAGGATTCTGTACTTCTTATATATCCAGTAATCGGCAATTCAGAAGGAAATAATACAAAAAAGATAGCTGACCTTCACATTAAGTTTGTCAGAACAAAAATCGCCGCTCACCAGCAAAATCAAAGGAATTAAAAACAGTCTTTAATGAAGGACAATTAGATAAAACTAGTATTGATAATAGTTTTTTAACCTACATCAATCGGTACACCATTAACTGAAGTGTTGATTAACCCAAATATATGGCAGGAGTTCATTTCGAAATGTTAGGGTGTCAGATTGTGTTTTCTTCAAACTTTACTCGGGAAGTGGCTTATTTTTTTTTGCAAACAGCGTAGCCCCTGATCAGACGTCGTTGCATTCTGTGGCGTCTGATCTGGGCCTGCACTGTTTGACAAGGTACCCCTTTAGGGTTTTTATGCCCCCGGAGTCTAAGAGATTCGGGGGCATATAGTTTTTGGTCTGTCTGTCTGTTTGTCCGTTTGTCTGTTTGTCTGTCTACAAAAACCTTAACATTGGGCATAACTTTTGAATGGTAATAGATAGAGCTTTCATATTTCACATGTGTATACCTTATCACAAGACCTTTCCAGTGGTACCATAATTTTTGATCTCGTGACCTTCAACTTGACTTTTGACCTATTTTTTTCAAAATTTTTAAAAACATTAACATGCGCTGTCCGGGGGCATCAGTGTTTCACAAACACATCTTGTTTGGTTCTGAATGGGTTAAAGGTGAATAATAGCAATAATAATAACTACAGCAGTTTGATGGGGCGCAATTGCAAATTCCCGCGCTGTGAAAACCATGTCACAATAAAAGGATCCAAAGTACTTCTTTCTGGCCTACGGTGAACCCAAGATATGTCTCGGAGCACAATTTAGGTTATGCTGTTTTCTACTGTTTGACTTGATAGGCAACATGGTCATATTTGAACAAAATAGGTTTTGAACACCTGCCCCGCAGAGTTCTGTGCCCTTGACAATTAGAAAATTTGCCCTAGACCTAACATGGGGAAAATGTTGTCATCACGATAGCGACCTCAATTTGTTTTAGATCAGCTCCAATCTTGCAGGTAACCAGCAGAGGCAAGAAATCTAGGTCAAGTTCCATTATGAGCAGAATCAGAGTTATCTGCCCTTGAGTGTTTTCCTAATATGGGCGAAATGTTGTCATCTACGTAGCGGCTTCAGTTTTTATCAGATAGGCTTCATTCTTCCAGATAACTAGTACATACATAAAATCTGTCAAGTTCGATTTTTGGCTGAATGGGATTGTTCACTCCGGAGTTAAATGCCCTTGAGCATTAGAAAATTTGGCCATAGTCTTAACATGGGGAAAGCGTTGTCATCACGATAGCGACTTCAATTTTTTTCAGATCGGCTTCAACCTTGCAGGTAACCAGCAGAGCCTAGAAATCTCGGTTGAGTTTTAATATGAGCAAAATGTTGTCATCACTGTAACCAGGTAACGGCTTCAGTTTTTATTGGATCAGCTTCATTCTTGCAGATAATGAGTATATGCATAATATCTCGGTCAAGTTCCATTTTGGGCTGAATCTGAGTGTTCACTCCGGAGTTAAGTGACCTTGAGCAAATTAGAAAAATTGGTCATAGACTTAACATGGGGAAAATGTTGTCATCACGATAGCAACTTCATTTTTTTTTTCTGATCAGCTTCAATCTTACAGATAAGCAAGACAGACATGAGATCTTGATTGACTTCGATTAAGGGCATAATCAGATTATTCAGTATCAAGTTATCTGCCCTTGACTGTTTTCTTAATATGGGCAAAATCATGAAAATGTTGTCATCACTGTGGCGGCAGCTTATGTTTTTTTTTATCAGTATCATTCTTGCAGAGGACAAGGACATGCACAAAATCTCAGGCAATTTACCTCTGAATCAGATTGTTCACTCAGGAGTTACGTGCTATTGATCGTTAGAAAATTTGCCTATAGACTTAGCATGGAGAAAATTGTTGTTATCTTGATAGCGACTTCAGTTTTTTTCAGATCGGCTCTAATCTTGGGGATAGCCAGGACAGGCATGAAATCTCAGTCAACTTCAAATACTAGTGGAATCAGATCATTCAGATAGAATTTATCTGCCCTTTAAGTTCTCAGGTGAGCAGATCAGGCTCATTGAGCCTCTTGTTTTATTTATGAGGTAAATGTCATTATAAATGACAGAACAATCATGTCTGTTCATGCTGTCTGCTAAAGTACTTCTTGTTTAATTTTCAGCTTCAGAGTATTTTCCAAAGCGCCTTTGGAGAAGGGGGGAGAGCAACTGAATTACTTACCTTATTGGACAAGGAACAGGTACATGTATTCACCATTTTTGCATTATCTGCTGGTATCCAGCTTACACATAATCAATATTTGCAAACCAGGTACAGTGCTCCAGCTAGGATTTGAAAAGGACAGGGTGCAATGGAGCAAAAGGGCACTGTTTAAAGCGAAAAAGGGCAGTTAGATTCGCGGAAGGATAAATCGCATTGCATGAAAATTTCATCTCTCATCCGGTTCCAGCATACTATCATCCCTAAAAGTGTGGGTTTTTGGTCATCAAATTTAACATGATGACTGCAAAACTATTGAAGAAGAATGTTGCAACCTGTCAACACAGTTAAAAGACATTGTCGATTAAATCACAATAAAGGTTCCAAAAGTATATCGCTTTTGATGAAAAATAAACTTTCTTACATTTCTTTAATTTTGTTACCACATTTTTATACAGCATCTAATACTACATTTCCGAAAATTTCAGATATATAACTGCTACGGTTCATTTTATATGTTACTTTGATGTTATTGCCTATGTGGCTGTCACAGACTCTACATATCTTAAAGAGGAGCTATTTTATGCCCATGATACTTACAAAAACCACACAGAATTCCTTAACACCCTAGTTATTTATACACCTCCAAGTGAAATGAAGACATCAGAAAGATTCTCAATACCATAACCTGGCCCCCGCCCATAGGGGCTTGAAAATATGGGTTGCATGATGCTTCCAAGCAGAGATGAATCCGACCCCCACACTAGATCTGGTAAAGCGCTTAGAGGATCTAAGCCTGTCCAGGAACCGCAGTGCTAGGCGGACCGTCTATGCTAATAAACCCTATTGGTTTCATTGGGCGACAGGGTTTGAGATGTCATTTCATTTCAATGTCGGGTAAAAGTCCCACAAAATTGGAAGCAACGTCTCCAAAATGACCTTTACAGTGTTGACAGGGACATTAAACCTAAAATCAAACAAAAAACAAAATTAATTCCATATCATCTGTCACTCATATTTTTGAGCAATGTTCACCACTGCACTGTTTCAGCAACCAACAAATGTCTAAGTTGTCAGTTTTTCCAAATTTGGTAATTTTGAAAAATAGGTCTGTGGTTAGTAATTGTACTGTTTTACAAACAACTTCGACCTCATCCTTACAAGAAAAGTACTTTTCACCATCATATGCCAGAGTACAAGAAGGCTATGACCAATGAAGCTATCCAGCAGCCAGTGTCACAGACTACATTTTAAAGGAAAAATTGTCATGCAAGTGTTTCACATCAAAAACAATGAAATATATTTGTTTTACAAAGCATCAAAAGAGCCTCACAAATAAATAAAAATTGTTGACCTTCAGGACTTTGGTTTGTTTGTTTTTAGGTTTAACGTCCCCGGCAACACTGTAAAGGTCATTTTGGAGACATTGCTTCCCATTTTGTGGGACTTTTACCCGACATTGAGATGAAATGACATCTCAAGCCCTGTCGCCCAATGAAATCAATAGGGTTTATAAACATGGATGGTCTGACTCATGCGCTGGCCCCCGCCCATAGGGGCTTGAAGAAATATATGGGGTGCATGATGCTATCACGCAGAGCTGAATCCGGCCCGCACACTAGTACTGGTAAACCACTTAGAGGATCTAAGCCTGTCCAGGAACCGCAGTGCGAGGCGGACCGTCCATGCTAATAAACCCTTTTGGTTTCATTAGGCGACAGGGCTTGAGATGTCATTTCATCTCAATGTCGGGTAAAAGTCCCACAAAATTGGAAGCAACGTCTCCAAAATGACCTTTTACAGTGTTGACGGGGACGTTAAACCTCAAATCAAACAAACAAACTGACTCATGCGCACCGCTTTGCCTGGGCAGGCTTAGATCCTCTGAGCGGTTTACCAGTACTCGTGTACGGGTCGGATTCAGCTCTGCGTGGAAGCATCATGCAGCCCATATATTTCTTCAAGTCCCGATGGGCGGACCTTTAGGACTATGTCTAATAGAGATTTTAGTGATTTTCTATGTCTTGTTTATCCTTATTTTGTCTCCAAATTGAGTACGAATTGAAGATTTTTTTTTTACCAAATGCTGGCCAATTCATTTAACAAAGGTTATGTGTTGCTTAAAATTTGCAATCATTGCCTATTTTTCACTGAAAAAAATTCCCTTTTTCCTCAGTCTTTGGTCAAAATCATTTTAGAGTCACAGACTCTCCAAAAATACACCCTAGTTTTTATCAGTCAGCAGAATTTAATACATAATGTCAACTCAAACAAACTCAAAATAAATAAACATGTTTATTATATTCGCTTCGAAGAAAAATCTGGTATATTGTTTTCGTACCACAGTTGAGTCCGGCGTCAGTCCGTCTGTTCATCCGTCCATCTGTTTATCTGTCCGTCCGTCACGTTTCTTGCACATGGATCTCCTCTGCAACCACTGAAGTTACACTTTTGAAACTTTGCATGTGGATAGTACATGGAATGTAGATGGCAGTGGGCATCATTTTTGTGACCTTGACCTCAACATGACCCCAAGGTCAAAGGTCATAAATTACGATTTACCATATCTCCTAAACTATTGGAGTTACACTTCTGAAACTATGCTTATTGGATGGTCCTTGGAATATAGAATATGTCAGGTTACTTTTGGTGTGACCTTGACCCCAAAGTCAAAGGTCAAAAAGTATGATTTTGCCATATCTTCTTAACTATTAGAGTTACACTTCTGAAACTTTGGTTATCGGATGGCACTTGGAATATAGAATAAATTTGGATACTTTTGGTGTGACCTTGACCTCAACATGACCCCAAGGTCAAAGGTAAAAAATTATGATTTGCCATATCTCCTAAACTATTGGAGTTACACTTCTGAAACTTTGCTTATTGGATGGTCCTTGGAATATAGAATATGTTGGGCTACTTTTCGTGTGACCTCGACCCCAAGATCAAAGGTTAAAAAGTATGACTTTTGCCATATCTTCTAAACTATTGGAGTTACACTTCTGAAACTTGATTATTGGATGGCTGTTGGAATATAGAATAAATTGGGACACTTTAGGTGGACCCCAAGGTCAAAGGTCAAAAAGTATGACTTTGCATATCTTCTAAACTATAAGAGTTACACTTCTGAAACTTTGCTTATCAGTAAAAAATGTTCTCTGCAACTTTTTTTTTAACTTACATGTAGTTTTGGCTAGCTAATACATAGTTATTTGCAACATTTTTAGCTCACTTCGTCACTAGTGACGAAGTGAGCTTTTGGGATCACTTTTTGTCCGTCGTGCGTCCGTGCATGCGTGCGTAAACAATTTCTTCAAACGACATCTCCTCCTAAACCACAGATCGGATTTTGACCAAACTTCATAGGAATGATCCTTAGGTGGTCCCCTTTCAAAGTTGTTCAAATGGTTCCGGTCCGTTCAACATATAGGTCACAGGAGCCAAAAATATTTTTTTTTCACAGAAAACTTAAAAAATCTTCTTCTCTGAAACCGAAAGGCCCAGGTCTATGATATTTGGTATGAAGCTTCATCTATTGGACCCCTACCAAGATTGTTCAAATTATAGTGCTTGGGCAAAAAATGTCCCCGCCCGGGGCCCTTTGGTTTTACATGGGCTTATATAGGGAAAATCTTGAAAAATCTCCTTCTCTGAAACTGCAAGGCCCAGGTCTTTGCTATTTGGTATGAAGCTTCATCTAGTGGACCCCTACCAAGATTGTTCAAATTATAGTGCTGGGGCCAAAAATGCCCCCGCCCCGGGGCCCTTTGGTTTTACATGGGCTTATATAGTGAAAATCTTTATAAATCTTCTTCTCTGAAACTGCAAGGCCCAGGTCTTTGCTATTTGGTATGAAGCTTCATCTAGTGGACCCCTACCAAGATTGTTCAAATAATAGTGCTGGGGCCAAAAATGCCGCCGCCCCGGGGCCCTTTGGTTTTACATAGGCTTATATAGGGAAAATCTTTAAAAATCTTCTTCTCAGAAACTGCAAGGCCCAGGTGTTTTATATTTTTTATGAAGCTTCATCTTGTGGACCTCTACCAAGATTGTTCAAATTATAGCCCTGGGGCCAAAAATGCCCCCGCCCCGGGGCCCTTTGGTTTTACATAGACTTATATAGGGAAAATCTTGAAAAATCTCCTTCTCTGAAACCACAAGGCCTAGGTCTTTGATATTTGGTATGGGGCTTCAGCTAGTGGACCTCTACCAAGATTGTTCAAATTATAGTCCTGAGACCTAAAATGCCTCCCCCTCATGGCCCTTTGGTTTTACATAGAATATATAGGGAAAATCTTGAAAAATCTTCTTCTATGAAACCACAAGGCCTAGGGCTTTGATATTTGGTGTGAAATTTCATCTAGTGGACCTCTATCAATATTGTTCAAATTATAGCCCTGGGGCCAAAAATGGCCCGCCATGAGACCCTTTGGTTTTACATAGACTTATATAGGGAAATATTTAAAAATCTTCTTCTCTGAAACTGCAAGGTCCATGTCTTTGATATTTGGTATGGAGCTTCATCTAGTGGAGCTCTACCAAGATTGTTCAAATTATAGCCCTCGGGCCATAAATGCCCCCGGCCCGTGGCCCTTTTGTTTTACATAGACATATGGAGATAATCTTTGAAAATCTTCTTCTCTGAAACAACAAGGCCCAGGTCTTTGATATTTGGTGTGAAGCTTCATCTAGTTGACCTCTATCAAAATTGTTTAAATTATAGCCCTGAGGCCGAAAATGCCCCCGCCTCGGGGCCATTTGGTTTTACATAGGCTTATTAGCTCACCTGAGCACTAAGTGCTCATGGTGAGCTATTGTGATCAGTCAATGTCCGTCATCCGTCGTGCGTCGTGTGTCGTGCGGCGTCAACAATTTGCTTTAAATGCTAACTCCTCCTTAACCCTTGAGCCAATTTCAATAAAACTTTATAGGAATATTGCTTAGGTGACCCCCTACAAAAATAGCTAAAATCGTTCTACTCCGCTGAACAAGATGGCCTCCAGAGCTAAAAATAGAAAAATCTTTAAAAGACAACTCCTCCTGTACCTTAAGGCGAATTTCATTTAAACTTTATAGGAGTGTTGCTTAGGTGACCTTCTTCCAAAATAGCTAAAATGGTTCCGCTCCGGTGAACAAAATGGCCGCCAGAGCTAAAAATAGAAAATTCTTTAAACGACACCTCCTCCTGTACCCTTGGGCCAAATTAATTCAAACTTCATAGGAATGTTGCTTAGGTGACCCTCTACTAAAATAGTTAAAATGGTATTGCTCTGATGAGCAAAATGGCCGCCATAGCTAAAAATAGAAAAACATCGTAATTTTGCTTCAAACACAAACTCCTCCTCAACTCTTGGGCCAATTTGATTCAAACTTCACAGGAATGTTGCCCAAATGACTCCCTACCAAAATAGCTAAAATCGTTGTGCTCTGACAAACAAGATGGCCACCAGAGCTAAAAATAGAAAAAATCTTTAAACGACAATTCCTCCTGTATCCTTGAGCCAATTTCATTCAAACTTCATAGGAATGTTGCTTAGGTGACCATCTACCAAAATACCTGAAAAGATTCTGCCCTGATGAGCAAAATGGCCGCCATAGCAAAAAATAGAAAAACATTGTAAATTTGCTTCAAACACGAACTCCTCCTTAACCGTTGGGCCAATTTGATTCAAACTTCACAGGAATGTTATGTAGGTGACTCCCTAAAGATATAGCTAAAATCATTCCGCTCTGACTAACAAGATGACCGCCAGAGCTAAAAATAGAAAAATTCTTCAAACGACTACTCCTCCTTTACCATCGGCCAATTTCATTCAAACTTCATAGGAATGTTGCTTAGATGACCCACTACCAAAATAGCTAAAACGTTTTCGCTCTGATGAGCAAAATAGCAGCCATAGCTAAAAACAAGGAAAACTTTGTAAATTTACGTCAAAACGCGAACTCCTCCTCAACCCTTGGGCAGATTTGATTCAAACTTCTCAGGAATGTTAGTTAGGTGACTCCCTACCAAAATAGCTAGAATCGTTCAACGCGGCGAACAAGATGGCCGCCAGAGCTAAAAATAGAAAAAATCTTCAAACGACAACTCCTCCTTACCCCTTGGGTCAATTTGATTCAAACTTCACAGAAATATTATGTCGTTGACTCCCTACCAAAATAGCTAAAACTGTTCTGCTCTGACTAAAAAGATGGCCGCCAGAGCTAAAAATAGAAAAATTCTTCAAACGAAAATTCCTCCTTATCCCTTGGGCCAATTTGATTCAAACTTCACAGGAATATTATGTCGTTGACCCTCTACCATATAAGCTAAAATGATCCCGCTCTGACCAACAAAATGGCCACCAGAGCTAAAAACAGAAAAACATGTAAATTTGCTTCAAACTTCACAGGAATGTTGCCCAGGTGACTCCCTACCAAAATAGTTAAAATCATTCCACTCTGATAAACAAGATGGCCACCAGGGCTAAAAATAGAAAAAAATCTTCAAACGACCGCACTGGGGCCGA
This sequence comes from Lucinisca nassula, assembly GCA_963580285.1. Lineage (NCBI taxonomy): Eukaryota > Metazoa > Mollusca > Bivalvia > Lucinida > Lucinidae > Lucinisca > Lucinisca nassula. Next base: position 65,062 of record CAUZLF010000120.1, on the reverse strand, counting down.
CCAGTTAAATACATGGGCTGGTATAGGGAAATCCTTTAAAAATCTTCTTCTCTGAAACTGTAGGGCCCAGGTCTTTGATATTTGGTATGAAGCTTCATCTAGTGGATCTCTACCAAGATTATTCAAATTGTAGCCCTGGGGCCAAAAATGCCCTGCCACAGGGCCCACTGGTTTTACATAGGCTTATATAGGGAAAACCTTAAAAAATCTTCTTGTCTGATATCAGAAGGCCCAGGTCTTTGATATGTGGTATGAAACTTCACCTAGTGAACCTCTACTAAGATTGTTCAAATTATAGCCCTGGGGCTAAATATACCCCAGCGCTGGGGTCTACCAAGATTTTTCAAATCATGGAGTTGGGGCCAAAAATTGTCCCACCCTGGGACACACATGTACATATCTTAACTCAGGTGAGCGAATTAGGACCATCATGGTCCTCTTGTGTAGGGAAAATCTTCTTCTCTGAAACCGCAAGGCCCAAGTCTTTGATATTTGGTGTGTAGCTTCATCTAGTGGAACTTTGCCAAGATTGTTCAAATTATAGCCTTAGTTGATATTTGGTATGAAGCATCACCTTTTTAGACCTCCCTCAACATTATGCACATTATAACCCTGGGGTCAATAATGGCCCTCCCCGGGCCCACTTGTTACTCTAAGGATCAGGTGAGCGATCCAGGGTCAACATGGCCCTCTTGTTTAACTTACATGTAGGCTAGCTAATACATAGTCATTAGTGTTATTCATAGAAAAAAACGGAAATTTGCGATGGTATACAATCGACTGCTGATCTAGTTAAAATTAACTTTTGATAACTACTATGTGCATGAAAATATTTCTGATACAAAGAACTCAAGATTGTTCTTCAGCAAGCAAATTTTGACAAATATTTTTTAAGGCCTCCGATTGTACCTGCTTTTTTTTTTATCTTGGATAGCGTCTGTAAAGTGTACATGTTTGAAGGAAAGCCATCATTTTCCTGCTCATTCTATTTATTTTTAGCTCACCTGTCACGTAGTGACAAGGTGAGCTTTTGGGATCACTTTTTGTCCGTCGTGCGTCCGTGCGTCCGTCCGTGCGTGCGTCCGTAAACTTTTCTTCAAACGACATCTCCTCCTAAACCACTGATCGGATTTTGACCAAACTTCACAGGAATGATCCTTAGGTGGTCCCCTTTCAAAGTTGTTCAAATGGTTCCGGTCCGTTGCACATATAGGTCACAGTAGCCAAAAATAGATTTTTTTCATCGAAAACTTAAAAAATCTTCTTCTCTGAAACCGCAAGGCCCAGGTCTTTGATATTTGGTATGAAGCTTCATCTAGTGGACCCCTACCAAGATTGTTCAAATTATAATGCTGGGGCCAAAAATGCCCCCCGCACGGGGGTCCTTTGGTTTTACATGGGCTTATATAGGGAAAATCTTTAAAAATCTTCTTCTCTGAAACCACAAGGCCCAGGTCTTTAATATTTGGTATGAAGCTTCATCTAGTGGACCCCTACAAAGAGTGTTCAAATTATAGTGCTGGAGCTAAAAATGCCCCCACACGGGGGCCCTTTGATTTTACATGGGTTTATATAGGGAAAATCTTGAAAAATCTTCTTCTCTGAAACCGCAAGGCCCAGGTCTTTCATATTTGGTATGAAGCTTCATCTAGTGGACCCCTACCAAGATTGTTCAAATTATAGTGCTGGGGCCAAAAATGCCCCCCGCACGGGGGCCCTTTGGTTTTACATGGGCTTATATAGGGAAAATCTTTAAAAATCTTCTTCTCTGGAACCGCAAGGCCCAGGTCTTTGATATTTGGTATGAGGCTTTATCTAGTGGACCGTTACCAAGATTGTTCAAATTATAGTGCTGGAGCTAAAAATGCCCCCGCGCGGGGGCCCGTTGGTTTTACATGGGCTTATATAGGGAAAATCTTGAAAAATCTTCTTCTCTGAAACCGCAAGGCCCAGGTCTTTGATATTTGGTATGAAGCTTCATCTAGTAGACCCCTACCAAGATTGTTCAAATTATAGTGCTGGGGCCAAAAATGCCCCCGCACCAGGGCCCTTTTGTTTTACATAGGCTTATATAGGGAAAATCTTTAAATATCTTCTCTGAAACCGCAAGGCCCAGGTCTTTGATATTTGTTATGAAGCTTCATCTAGTGGACCCCTACCAAGATTGTTCAAATTATAGTGCTGGAGCTAAAAATGCCCCAGCATGGGGGCCCTTTGGTTTTTCATGGGCTTATATAGGGAAAATCTTGAAAAATCTTCTTCTCCGAAACCGCAAGGCCCAGGTCTTTGATTTTTGGTATGAAGCTTCATCTAGTGGACCCCTACCAAGATTGTTCAAATTATAGTGCTGGGGCCAGAAATGCTCAAGCACCAGGTCCTTTTTGTTTTACATAGGCTTATATAGGGAAAATCTTGAAAAATCTTCTTCTGAAACTGCAAGGCCCAGGTCTTTGATATTTGGTATGAAGCTTCATCTTTGGACCTCTACCAAGATTGTTCAAATTATAGTGCTTGGGCCAAAAATGCCCCCGCTCCGGGCCCTTTGGTTTTACATAGACTTATATAGGGAAAATCTTGAAAAATCTTCTTCTCTGAAACCACAAGGCTTAGGTCTTCGATATTTGTTATGAAGCTTCAGCTAGTGGACCTCTACCAAGATTGTTCAAATTATAGCCCTGAGACCAAAAATGCCCCCGCTTGGAGCGGGGGCCCTTTGGTTTAACATAGACTTATATAGGGAAAATCTTGTTTTACATAGACTTCTATATGCAGGGTAAACCTTTAAAATCTTCTTCTCTGAAACCAGAAAGCCCAGGTCTTTCATATTCAATATGAAGCTTCATCTTGTGGACTTCTACCAAGATTGTTCAAATTATAGCCCTGGGGCCAAAATTGACCCTGCCCGGGGCCCACTTGTTATACATTGGATCAGGTGAGCGAACCAGGGCCCTCTGGGCCCTCTTGTTAACTGTAAATAAGTAATTCGCTGTGAAAAATTTGCAAATGGATGAAAGGAAATAAATTGTACAACAATATGTACACAAGCATGATTCTGTTGTTCGTGCAATGTGTAGAGTCTGCGACACTTAGCACTAAGGCATGTAACAAGCCAGAATGGGAGTAATTTACAGATATTTAATTACTAAAGTAGAAAAAAAATCGAATAAATAGGTCAGCAAATATAATGTTCAACAAATCAGTATATCTTGATAAAAGTAGGTTTAAAAACAGGTGGTGTTAAATACACCAGTAAGAACTGAAACTTGTGGTAAAACTTTGAGAAAATTGAGGCAACTTATTGCTCCTTTGCAATGTGACAGGTCAATAGATAAAGATGATTTTGTGGATCAAATGATTACTATAAATAATGGCTTTAACACTCCCTAAGCATTTTGGAAATATGGGTGTCACAGACTCTGTAGCGTCACAGACTACATTTGCAACATATGGGCGTTTTTCTAAATTTATTTATGATAAGAATGGTCATCTTTACACTGTTATATAGAGTTTTTTTAATGGCGACCTTCAATGTCATAAACCTGCTTTGTACATAAATGCTTAGAAGTAAAAAGGCCTGTCACAGACTCTACAGAATTTTGACTGAATTTTTTAGTGCAACTTTTGGGTTGTGGTATTTTTATAATAACTTTTGGAAGAAAGTAGTCAATTCTATATTTGTCTGTACCATCTTATTGCCATAGATTGTGCGCATCATCCAGGGTTAGCTTGGCTAATAGAGATCTACTTCATGCAACCTAAAAGAGGTTCTTTTCAAAAATTTGTGTTTTGGGATTGACAAAATTTTTCACACATGATTACTTCTAAGAGTGTCCAAATGTAAGCAATACATGTATTTAGAAAGAAAACTATTTGTACCCAAAAAATATATGCATAATGAATTCAGTTTACCATGAAATATATGGTTATCTCTACAGATAAGAATTTCTGTTTGACAGCCAAACAGTATATACTCACCGGAAATAGAAACTATACACTCATTTTTAAATTGTCACTGGCAAAACATTTTAATGAAATTTGAATTCCAATTATATAAATTATCATCATTGCCCTGTCTGCTTTATCGAATAAAATGTTTAATGATAGCTACTATTTAACGGGTAAAGCCACAGGTTCAAAGCAAGGGTTAAAATATTGCTGTTCAAGTTTCCATTGAGTCAAACATTTTGTGTCACCAATGTGATTCCCATGTTTACCAGTTATTACTCATCACCTAACGTTGGGAATACTGTTTACAAAATGAAAATTTACACAATGGTTGAAAAGTTATCGACCTTTAAATATTGGACCAAACTACCGGAAGTGGGCGAAAAGTATGGCATTTCTGATTTCGGATTTTGTTATAATCAATATTTAAGACACAGCTGAAGATGCTAAAACGATTGAAACCACTTTTGGGTCGATTTTTGGCTTGTAACATTATTTTGAAAATTTCGCTTAAAAAAGCAGTTTTTGAAATTTCAATAAAATGTTTGTTTCTCGATAAAATTTTAGATTTTATGTTATTTTTTATTTCTTGCTTTTAACTTATTACCTATACGGAAAAAAAAAATGAAGTAAAAATTCGACTACAAACAAATTTTGTGAAAAATGCACTTTTTTACATTTTCCCCAAAAACTTTTATTTTGAACATCAGATTTTCTTTAAATTGTTACAGGATTCATGTCTATAGTTAGTCAAGTCCTTAATAGGTGATTTTTAACTGAATTATTCACTTGTTTCGTCAGGCGAGACAATTTAAAAGTGTATAGTTTCTATTTCCGGTCAGTATAGGTGTTTACTCTAAATGTCACACTTTTTTTGTTACACTCGGGACAAATTTTACCACTTAATCTTTCATATTGTTTTTTCTACTGAACCGATTTTGATGAAATTTGGCAGCAACTTGCACATTTTTATAACACATTTGGCAAAACTTCTGAGTAGTAAGTCTATTCAGTTTTGGTGCAGGTCATAAACTGCAGCAGGATGTTAAGAATTTATTGATGAAATATACATTGGGTGTTTGCTTGTTCTGACTTTGAAAGATAAGGTACTAGTTTTTTGGTGACTATCCTTTTTAGCAATTACCGTAAAGTCGCAGTCAATGCCGGCACACTTTTCAAATATTGTTCATTGTTAACAAATAATGGAAAACTGCACTTCAAAAAGTGAAAATAATACATATTTTCTTTAAATTTAAATTCCTCTAATGACGTCATAAATGATAGTCTGAAAATATCATTGCCAAAACTCCAAGGAAACCAGTTAGAAAAAACATGGGACCTGAATCAGATAAAATCATTTCGTTTCAGAACCTAAAGTCTGTAAAAAAAAATAAGCCAGAAAAAAAAACATATCAGGACCAAGCAAACAGCCAGTTACATAAAGAAAATGAATATATGATTACATGTATTTATTTGCATACTTTAGGTTACAGACGTGGATACGTTTAAATCACTGACAGAAAACCAGTTACGTGAGATAGGCTTCAAAATGGGTGACCTGCTAAAACTAGAAGGGGTACTGCCAAAGGATAAAGTGAAAAGTATGTTTCAAAGTAAATTAACTAATCTACAAGGATTGGTCAGAAATAATAGTTGCCATATAATTATACCCCCGGCATACGCAGTATGCCATGGGGGGTATATAGTTTTCGTATTTTCTGTGAGTGTCTGAGTATTTGTGTGTGTGTGTGTTTGTGTGTGTGTTTGTGTGTCTGTTTACATTTTCGTGTCCGCTCCATAACTTTTAAACCCCTTGACATATTTTCATGAAACTTCACATAAATGTTAAACACCATGAGACGACCTGCAGAACACATGAACCGTAACTCTTGCTTTTCTACTTTCAGAGTTATTGCCCTTTGTATGTTTTAACTTGCATTTTCGTGTCCGCTCCATAACTTTCAACCGCTTGATATATTCTAATGAAATTTCACATAAATGTTAAACACCATGAGACGACGTTCAGAACATATTAACTGTAACTCTTGCTTTTCTACTTTCAGAGTTATTGCCCTTTGTATGTTTTAACTTGCATTTTTGTGTCCGCTCCATAAACTTTTAAACCGCTTGATATATTTTCATGAAACTTCACATAAATATTAAACACCATGAGACGACATGCAGAACACATGAACCGTAACTCTTGCTTTCCTACTTTCAGAGTTATTGCCCTTTGAATGTTATAACTTGCATTTTCGTGTCCGCTCCATAACTTTTAAACTGCTTGACATATTTTCATGAAACTTCACATAAATGTTAAACACCATGAGACGACATGCAGAACACATGAACCGTAACTCTTGCTTTCCTACTTTCAGAGTTATTGCCCTTCAAATGTTGTAACTTGCATTTTCGTGTCCGCTCCATAACTTTTGAACTGCTTGACATATTTTCATGAAACTTCACATAAATGTTAAACACCATGAGACGACGTGCAGAACACATTAACTGTAACTCTTGCTTTTCTACTTTTAGAGTTATTGCCCTTTGTATGTTTTAACTTGCATTTTCGTGTCCGCTCCATAACTTTTAAACTGCTTGACATATTTTCATGAAACTTCACATAAATGTTAAACACCATGAGACGACGTGCAGAACACATGAACCGTAATTCTTGTTTTCCTACTTTCAGAGGTATTGCCCTTTGAATATTCCGAGTTGTACCATACACTTGTGTCCGCTCTGTAAATTTAAAACCGTTAGAGATAATTTCATGGAACTTCAAATGTAAAGCAAGATAATAGGATGGGCAGAACACAAACGCCAAAACTCTTGTTTGCATACATTACAAATTATTTCCCTTTGAAGATTGTAAATTGTGTCTGCTAACATCTTTTTATCTTCTCCATTACTTTTAAACGTCTTGACATATTTTCATGAAACTCCACACGAATGTTGAACACCATGAGATGACGTGCAGCACACATGAACTATAACTCTTGCTTTCCTACTTTCAGAGTTATTGCCCTTTGAATCTTGAAAATGGCCATTCTATGGAATATGGCCAGTATATGCAAAGAAGCTTTTGGCATTGCTATTTTCAGCTGAGGTGTTGGCACTGGCAGTGGGTTTACGTGCCCCAATGGGCACTTTTGTCTAGTTTAATTTTGTTTTACCATAAAATCTTGTGTTTACAGGGTTCAACATTAACTTTTAAAATAACTGGACAAGGTGGTCCTTTAAGTCTTGGGATGCGCTGGACCTGATCCAAGTTCAACTGGACCAAAGAAATGACCAAAATCATACTAAAGTGATACATTAGTTCTACAGTCATCATTGAAAATTTCAATTATTGTTTTTTACATAGGAAAACAACTGAAACAAACTAAAAAATGAAATCCATTTCTGCTAAATAAGTTAAAAGCATGATTTTAATGGCTGTGGTGGCAGATTTTCAACTGGACCATTCGGACCTGAGCCAGCCACTAACATTACTCGACCTGACCAGGTTTTCACTAGACAATGTCCAGCCGTCCTGGGTTAATGTTGAACCCTGGTTTATGCTCAGCTGAATTATTTGTCCAAGCTGTAATTACAATACAAGTAAGCTTCCGATATTGTACAACAAGAATTCACGGCCAGTGGTGTCTCACCTGCTGGGGCTTAAGTCAATGGAGTATGAATTATAGGTCAAGGTCACCAGGCAAATGTAACTGCTAGGGCGGGATGTCGTGTGGATGCTTCACGCAAGGTTTGATGGATGTAAGCCTGATAAGTTGTGAGATTGTGAGGGTAGACAGGGTCAAGTTGGGATGTCATGGGTATGCTTTCTGCAAGGTTTGATGGATGTAGGCCTTATGGGTTGAGAGATGGCAAAGGTTGACGTAAAATCCGCTGAAGTCACTGGAGTCCCAAATATAGGTCAAAGTCACCGGGTCAAGGTGCATGCTAGGTCGGGATGCTGTGGAGAAACTTCAAGCAAGGTTTGTTGGATGTAGGCCTTGTAGGTTGTGAGATTGCTAGGGTCAACGTTAGATTTCAAAGTCAATGGAGCATGTAATATAGGTCAAGGTCACCTGGTCAAGGTGCATGCTAGGTACTTCCAGCAAACCTTGCATGAAGCGTCTTTGTGACATCCCAACCCAGCAAATACCTTGACCCATTATTTCGTCTCCAGCGACTTTAACAGATTTTTGGCTCACTTTTGTTCCGGTAAGCTATTCTACTACCCCTGGCGTCGGCGTCCACAAATGTTATAGTTTTTGCGTGAAAGTTTTTTAGTATCTCATTTTATTTTTGTCTGCATGGATTGAGTTCATATTTGGTATGATGATAGATAATGGGCTAAAGTTTTTATTTGCAATATCAGTATCCATGACTGTGACCTTAGATGCGCCCCCGCCCATCGGGGCTTGGAGAAATAGATCGGCTGCACGATGCTTCCACGCAGAGCTGACACCGACCGCACACCAGTACTGGTAATCTGCTTAGTAGGTCTTTAAGCCTGCCCAGGAAAACCGCTGTGAGTCGGCCTGTCCATGCATACAAAGTTTATTATAAACCCTATTGGTTTTATTGGGCGGCAGGGATTGAGAAGTCATTTCATCTCAATGTCGGGTAAAAGTCACACAAAATTGGAAGCAAGTCTCCAAAATGACCTAAATAGTGTTGACTGGGACATTAAACCTCAAAACAAACAAACAAACAAACTCATGGTCACAGACTTAGAATTTTAATGTTCAGTAAACTTTTTAGGATCTCATTACTTCTTTATCTTTGGATGGATTTAGTTTTAACTTGGTCTCAATTTTTTAGCAGCAGCATCAGCTATCATGACCATAACCTTGGGGTCAAGGCATGATACTTTGAATTATTATGGTAATTTTGGTTTTTTTTTGTTTCATCATAACTTCAGAACCATTTGAGATAGAGCCTTCATATTTGGCATGTGAGTTCCTTTTGATATTGCCTTTCCACTCAAACAAAAATTTTTGACCTGTTATCTTGACCATAACCTTGGGGTCGATACATTATGGTATTTTTTTGTTTTGTCAGAACTTAGGAACCGTTTGAGATAGAGCCTTCATATTTGGCATGTGGGTTCCCATTGTCTTCCCACTCATACCAAAAATTTTTACCTTTGACCTTGACCTGTGACCTACTTATCATAACTTTATAACCATTTGAGATAGAGCCTTCATATTCGGCATGCAGGTTCCTTGTGACATTGCCTTACCACTCACACAAAAAATTTGACCTGTGACCCTGACTTGTGTCCTTTGACCTACTTTATCAAACTTTTTAACCATTTGAGATAGAGCCTTCATATTTCACATGTAGGTTCCTTGTTGCATTGCCTTACCACTCATACAAAACATTGTGACCTTTGGCCTACTTTATCATTAATTTTAAATGTTTGAAATAGAGCCTTCATATTTGGCATGTAGGTTCATTGTGACATTGCCTTTCCACTCATACAAAAATTGGACCCATGACCTTGACCTTTGACCTACTTTATCACAAATTTTAACCATTTTAGATAGAGCCTTCATATTTGGCATGTAGGTTCCTTGTCAGATTGCCTTCCCACTCATAAAAAAAAATTGACCTGTGACCTTGACCCTTGACCTGTGACCTACTTAATCATAACTTTGGAACTGTTTTAGATAGAGCTTTCATATTTGGCATGTAGGTTGCTTGTGACATTGCCTTCCCATTCATACACAAAATTTTGACCTGTGACCTTGACCTGTGATCTACTTTGTCATAACTTCTTTACCATTTGAGATAGAGCTTTCATATTTGGCTTGTTTTGATTCATTGATTCATGGCTAAGGGTTAAACGGAATAAAAAGGGATACTTATGTTACAAACTTAAATCATACATGATCCCGAATATTGATATAGCACTTGATTCTTTCTTTGTGACTTTGGTTCTTTTATGGGTCTGAAAATTTGCCTTTGCACGACTTCCGGTGAGCTACCCTGTCCGGCGACAGGTCTTATATGTACATATGAGCCCAACATCCATCAAACCTTGCAGGAAGCATCTTTATGACATCCTGACCAGCACACACCTTGGCCAGTGACTGACAGATTTTACGTCGACCTTTGCAATCTCAGCACCTATGAGGTTTTACATCCATCAAACCTTCAATGGAGCTTTACTAAGACATCTGGACCTAGCACCCAATTGACCCACTGACCTTGACCTATAATTTGTTTGGCCATGTTGCACAGTCGGATACACCTTCAACTGTAGAGCAGGAGGTCTGGTGTTCGATCATCCGGTTTGGCAACATCTTTCCATGGAACTGTATTTCCCTCCTACCTCAGGTTCAAGTAGGGTGGCAGTTGATGGCTGGTGGAAAGATGGGGGCTAAGTACAGGTTAACCACTTAGAAGGCCTAAGCCTACCCAAGAAAAAGTGTGGATAGGGTCATCTGGCCGTCTCCAAAATGACCTAAAATATGTGTTGACAGGGATATTAAACCTCAGTACTACCAACCTATATTTTGTGCTCCATTGACTTAAGCCCCAGCAGGTGAGACACCACTCACCACAGAATTCTTGTTCATAGTTTATGACAGACAAGACCTGCTTGTGTTTGTCTGTCAATGCAGATAGACAAACTATATTTAGGCCCTCTGCCTAATCTAGACAGATCCTATAGAACAAAGTACATACACCTGCTGGCAGGGTGAGACATAGGCGTCTGATTTTCTGTGTGTGCGTCTTTGCGTCCGTCAACAGTTGAATGAACTTTTCAACTTCTAAATATGCTAGAACCCTCAAACCTTGCTTAGCGCATCTCTTCGACATCCTGACTCAGCACGCACCTTAACCCAGTAACCTTGACGTATATTCCACGCTCCACTGACTTTTTCATTTTGTTAAGGACGACCTTTGCAATCTCGTCAAGTATAAGGCCTGCAACCGTCAAACTTTTCATAACACATCTCCTTCACATCCTGACTCAGCGCAAAGTGAAAAAAATGGATTTATAAAAAACCATTGAAGACAGTGTCACCAAAATTTGTAGATCAGGTAAAGTAACTGAATACATGAATGTATATGGATCAGAAAGGTCAAGGTCATTCATTGGCCTTGTTCGCGGGTCTGGATCACTCGGGCCCATTATGGTTTGTACAAATGATGACCCTGGGTTGACCTTGACCTATTTTACAGCAATGTCAAATTTTCCGACTTAGGCTTTCGCATGGGGCAAAGTGAAAATAATGGATTTATAGGAAACCATGCCCATATATGGTAAAAAGCTTTCAAAAACCTTCTTCTCCAGAACCATAAGGCCAGTGGCATTGAAACTTGGCATCTAGCATATGGTACTCTGGCCCATCATGGTTTGTACAAATTGTGACCCTGGGTTGACCTTGACCTATTTTACAGCAATGTCAAATTTGTCGACTTAGGCTTTTGCATGGGGCAAAGTGAAAATAATGGATTTATAGGAAACCATTGAAGACAGTGTCAACAAAATTTGTAGATCAGGTAAAGTAATTGAATACATGAAGATCTATGGGTCAGAAAGGTCAAGGTCATTCATTGGCCTTAGACCAAGGTCATTCAGGATCCATATTTCAAACATTTTTTTCTCCAAAACTGCTGAGCCAATTTAAGTAAAATTTAATATGGAGCCTTTGTGAGTTGAACAAATGAAAAAAATGCCAATACGGTCTAGATCACATGACCAAAATGGCCGTCACGCCCATATATGGTAAAAAGCCTTCAAAATTCTTCTCCTCCAGAACCGTAAGGCCAATGGCCTTGAAACTTGGCATGTAGCATATGGTACTCAGGCCCATCATAGTTTGTACAAATGGTGACCCTGAGTTGAACTTGACCTATTTTACAGCAATGTCAAATTTGCCGACTTACGCTTTTGCATGGGAAAAAGTGAAAATAATGGATTTTTAGGAAACCATTGAAGACACTGTCACCAAAATTAGTAGATAAGGTAAAGTAGCTGAATACATGAAAATCTAGGTGTAAGAAAGGTCAAGGTCATTAATTGACCTTAGACCAAGGTCACACAGGTTCCATATTTCAAACATTTTTTCTCAGAAACTACTGAGCCAATTGAAGTGAAATTCAATATGGAGCCTTTGGGAGTTGAACAAATGAAAAGCTGCCAATATGGTCTAGATCACATGACCAAGATGGCCACCACGCCCATATATGGTAAAAACACTTCGAAATTCTTCTTCTCAAGAACCGTAAGGCTATGCCTTGAAACTTGGCATGTAGCATATGGTTCTCAGGCCTATCATAATTTGTTCAAATGGTGACCCTGGGTTGAACTTGACCTATTTTACAGTAATGTCAAATATGCTGACTTAGGCTTTTGCATAGGAAAAAGTGAAAATAATGGATTTTTAGCTCACCTGAGCCTTTAGGCTCATAGGTGAGCTTATAGTATAGCCATGGTCCGTCGTCCGTCCGTCCGTCGTCCGTCCGTCCACCATTTTCAAAGATCTTCTTCTCCTATACTGCAGGGCCAATCAAAGCCAAATTTCATATAGAGCCTCAGTGGGATGGGGGAACGAAAGTTTGTTCGCGGGGTCTGGATCACATGACCAAGATGCCCGCCATGCCCATATATGGTAAAAAGCCTTCAAAAAACTTCTTCTCCAGAACCATAAGGCCAGTGGCCTTGAAGCTTGGCATGTAGCATATGGTACTCGGGCCCATCATGGTTTGTACAAATGGTGACCCTGGGTTGACCTTGACCTATTTTACAGCAATGTCAAATTTGCCGACTAAGGCTTTTGCATGGGGCAAAGTGAAAATTATGGATTTATAGGAAACCATTGAAGACAGTGTCACCAAAATTTGTAGATCAGGTAAAGTAACTGAATACATGAAGATCTATGGGTGATAAAGGTCAAGGTCATTCATTGGCCTTAGACCCAAGATGGCCGCCATGCCCATATATGGTAAAAAACCTTCAAAAATCTTCTCCAGAACCATAAGGCCAGTGGCCTTGAAACTTGGCATGTAGCATATTGTACTCGGGCCCATCATGGTTTGTACAATTGGTGACCCTGGATTGACCTTGACCTATTTTACAGCAATGTCAAATTTGCCGACTTAGGCTTTTGCATGGGGCAAAGTAAAAATAATGGATTTATAGGAAACCATTGAAGACAGTGTCACCAAAATTGGTAGATCAGGTAAAGTAACTGAATACATGAAGATCTGTTGGTGAGAAAGGTCAAGCTCATTCATTGGCCTTAGACCCAAGATGGCCGCCATGCCCATATATGGTAAAAAGCCTTCAAAAATCTTCTTCTCCAGAACCATAACGCCAGTGGCCTTGAAACTTGGCATGTAGCATATGGTACTCGGGGCCCATCATGGTTTGTACAACTTGTGACCCTGGGTTGACCTTGACCTATTTTACAGCAATGTCAAATTTGCCGACTTAGGCTTTTGCATGGGGCAAAGTGAAAATAATGGATTTATAGGAAACCATTGAAGACAGTGTTACCAAAATTTGTAGAACAGGTAAAGTAACTGAATACATGAAGATCTATGGGTGAGAAAGGTCAAGGTCATTCATTGGCCTTAGCCCAAGGTCATTCAGGATCCATATTTCAGATATTTTTTTCTCCAAAACTGCTGAGCCAATTTAAGTGAAATTAAGTAGGAAAATTGTCACCAGACAGGTGAGCGGTTCAGGACCACTGGTCCTCTGGTTTATTTCTTTACCTAAAGTGACCAAACTTGGTACATACATTGCTTGGGGACTGCAGATGTGCATGAAGGTGTCGAAATTTTCATCTGACCCTCTGGGGTCATGAGGTGAGGCCAAAGGTCAAATTTCTTAGAAAAGGCTTGTGAATGTAAATTCAGTGTACACATGCATTTCTAAGTGTGTTGTCCATAGAAAAAGTGGGTATTTGCGATGGTGCACCATCGACTGCGCCATTCTAGTTATAAAAACATATCCAGGGCAGTGTTGCTTTTATTTTATGTGCATAAGATGAAACTCTTGTCATTAATGCACAATCTGTAGATCCTTGCAACTAAATACATGTGCAAGTATATGGACACTTCAAGCCTGTCTGTGCTGTCATTCTTTGATCTTGGTCAAAGGTTCTTGGTCTTCATTTCAACACTCAGGTGACTGACTCAGGTCCTCGTGCCTATATGTAACTAGTTACCTTATTGAACTCAGAAATTTTTATCTTACAGGTATCATCTCGAAAACGAAAATATTCAAAGGCGCATGTAGGCTGGTTGCATTTTGATGGGACAAAATATACACAAGTAAAGCTAATTGACGGAGGTGGAAATCGGGAGATATCTATTGAAGATGACATGGATGCAAGCACTTTTAAGAAAAAGGCATGTGAAACAATATTCTCTGAGGGAACACGAATGCATTCCCACATGGAACACATGACAGTTGAATTGGGGGACTTTTCGAGAGATAAGATTGAGGAATTCCAAGACATCAAGGGAAATGTGTGTGGACTCAAAGAGTATGTTACTAGTCGTGGGCTATATCTCTCAAAAACTACTTTTTATATAATGACAAAAGACTCTGAAGACATTCAAAATTTAGCTTATCTAAAAACAACAGTCAAAGACAGTGAAACAAAAACAAAAGTGAAAGACAGTGAAATAAAAAAATTGAGACTCAAAACTCTTTCAAGCAAAACCATAACAGAAGATGAAATAACAGATGCTTATCTTGTCCCAGTACTAGAGGGTAAGAAATATAGAGAAGGACCTGTTTCTAGACTGATGGAAATAAAATATAAGAGAACAGGGGACTCAAAATATACAGAAGTATCCTTCAATACCATATGCTTTGACAGATTACATTGCCTTGAAATTATCAGATTGAGTTGCCAAGAAGAGATTAATCCAAAGGATTTTTATCCAGCTCAATATGACTTTAAAATTTGTGGAATCAAATTACAAGGAAAGGAATATTTTAAAGAAGTCCATCAAGAAGAAGAAGAAAAGAAGATGATAAGATCGGGGCCAAATGTTCTTTGGGGGTATGATCAAAATGGAGAACTGACTACAGCCACAGTTAGTGACTATCAAAATGCTGTGTATTCCTGGTACTTGGATGGCAATGAAATCATATCAGGCGAAAATCTAATGGTTCTTCCATGCCATAAAGAAGGCATCTACAAATGTGTAGTGAGTTGTAACAATGAAATAGAAATATCTAAGCCTTTACATGTATCAGAAAGTCACGGTACCAATGTAACTGAGGAACATAGTATGCCTGTTATTGAATCAATGGAGCTGTTGTTTAAGCGTGATGAAGATCATGCTTTAGGTGAAGGTTCATTTGGAAAAGTGTACAAGGGGTCCTGGGAGGGAACTGAAGTAGCCATAAAGGAAATAAAGACTCAGGCAAGAGGAAGAGAACAACAGACTGCATTAATAAATAACGAAATAGCAATTCTAAGTAAAATCAGACACCCCAACATTGTTCAGCTCATGAGTGTTTCATATACCAAGTCTTCGGTACTTCTGGTGTCAGAATTTATCGATGGCTGTGACCTCGAAGATGCTATATTTGGAAGTACTGAAGAAGATGTGCTGCAAGGAAAACAGAACATGTATTCAAAACAGATATGCCAGGCAGTTGCATACTTACATGGAAGAAACCCTCAAATTATACATCAAGACATAAAACCGTCAAATGTTCTTATCAACAAAAACACATCCATTGCAAAGCTTTGTGACCTGGGTATAAGCAAATTCAAAGTTATGGGTTCAGCAACAAGAACCTCAGCAACAGGACTTCCTGGAACACCTATGTACATGGCACCAGAAAGCCTTCTTGAAAGGAAAACTTGTGCAGAAAGTGATGTTTGGTCGCTGGCATGTACACTATTAGAAATGTATACCAAGAAAGACACATGGGATATACCAGACTCTGGTGATGCTGTCGAGTACCTCGTCCAACAAATGAGTGAGAAAAAAACACCACCAAGAAGAAGTGAATTACCGTTCAGCCAACTTGAGGAATGCTTCAGTTATTCCAAAGATCATCGACCACATGCCAAAGATTTAATTGGCTTATTTTAATTAAAGCCACTCTACCTATAACCAGTGGTTTAGATAAGTAGAAATCAGCATATATGTGTAAATAAAGGGGAACAGTAGTTTCTTCCTTTACAAACAGTGATTTTGCTTTTAGATACAACAATGTTTTTAGACAAAAATAAATAATGTACTGTTATTTACCTAAAAATTTGGACACCCAAAAATGTTGCTGTAATCATCCAAAATCTTCATCAGAAGGATTTCACTGCTCAGAAAGGTGTCTAAAAGCTGAAGATAGAATGGCAAATAGAGCAGTCCCTGATCAGACTGCTCTTCTAGGATCAGACTGCTTATCTGGTCTGGGTCTGCACTGTTTGCATATCGATACTGCAATACTATAATGATCCTGATTTTTCAACAGGTAGGCATATGCAAACAGTGCAGACCAAGGAGACTTCTCCTAGAGGAGCAGTCTGGAACACTCTATTCAGGGCCTTCACTGTTTGCCATTCCATCTTCAGCTTTTAGACACCTTTTTAGCTCACCTGTATGAAGTACAAGGAGAGCTATTGTAGTCACCCCGGTCTTCCGTGTCTGCATCCGTGTGTGCGTGAACGTTCCCGTCACATTGCGTTGAAGTTTTTTAAATATTTATAACTTCATAGTGGGTGGTCTGGAGAGTTGTCTCAGATTCCAAAAGGTTTGTCTCACTGGGCTGATTGGGCATATGCCCTTGGGCTCGGCTAGGGTTCAAAATGTAGGATCCTTCTTTTAAAGTGTTTATTATGTCTCCCCCCCAATTTTTTTTTCAGAGAGACATATTGTTTCCCCCGCCCCCCCGCGTCTGTCTGTTGGTCCATCTCTCCACCTGTCTGTCACACATTCGTGTCCGCTCTATAACTTGAAAACCGTTAAAGCTATCTTCACGAAACTTCATATATATATTAATCAGTATTAGACGACGTGCAGTGCGCAAGAACTATAACTCTCCCATTTATAGTTTTTGAATTATCTCCCTTGGAAGTTTGTCTGTATGTATGTATGGATGGGCAAATCGTGTACGGTCAATAACTTTCTTATTTTCAGATGGATTTTAAAATTACTTGGCAGAAATATTAACAACCATGAGACTATATGTGGTGGCATGAGGCAGGTCGGTACCTCAAAGGTCAAGGTCATACTTAGAGGTAAAAGGTCAAAAAGGGGCCTTTTTTTGTGTTTGGCCAATAACTTTCTTATTTTGAGATGGATTTTGAAATCACTTGGCAGAAATGTTAACCAACATAAGACGATATGGTGCGTGCATGACCCAGGTTGGTACCTCAAAGGTCAAGGTCATACTTAGAGGTCAAAGGTAAAAAAGGGGCCTTTTTCGTGTTTTGTCAGTAACTTTCTTATTTTCAGATGGATTTTAAAATTACTTGGCAGAAATATTAACAACCATGAGACGATGTGTGGTGCGCATGAGGCAGGTCAGTACCTCAAAGGCCAAGGTCATTCTCAGAGGTCAAAGGTCAAAAAGGGGCCTTTTTTCATGTTTGGTCAATAACTTTCTTATTTTGAGATGGATTTTGAAATCACTTGGCAGAAATGTTAACCAATAAAGACGATATGGTGCGTGCATGACCCAGGTTGGTACCTCAAAGGTCAAGGTCATTCTTAGAGGTCAAAGGTCAAAAAGGGGCCTTTTTCATGTTTGGTCAATAACTTTCTTATTTTGAGATGGATTTTGTAATCACTTGGCAGAAATGTTAACCACCATAAGACGATATGTTGCGTGCATGACCCAGGTTGGTACCTGAAAGGTCAAGGTCATACTTAGAGGTCAAAGGTAAAAAAAGGGGCTTTTTTGTGTTTTGTCAATAGCTATCTTATTTTAAGATAGAATTTGAAGTTACATTTGCAAAATGACCAATGACCAAATGACCTACAGGTAAATGACCAATTAATTCGAACAGTAAAAAAATAAATATTGATCTGGGTGTTCGAATTATTAGAAAATATCAGATCAAAATATATTTTTGGTTTAATTCTGGTGCACTTTCTATTGGTGAACAATCTTCTGAAGGCCATTTTGGCTTTTGGTCAAGGGGATTTGCCATCTCTTCCGATGGCTATTTTTTATTTCTGGATGGACTTTATAAAGGAACCATGCAGAAATGTTCACCGTCATTAGACCATGAGTCATGTGCAAGACGAAGGCCAATACCTCCAATGTCAAGGTCATTACCAGAGGTCAAAGGTAAAAGAAGGACAGTCATTAACATCCTTATTTGATGGATTATGAAATTACTTGGCAGAAATGTTAACCATCATGAGACGATGTGTTGTACCTCAAAGGTAAAGGTCATACTTAGAGGTCAAAGGTAAAAAAGAGTTTTTTTTTGTGGTCGTTCAATAACTTTTATTTCTCTATGAACTTTTTAATGTTACTTTGCAGAAATGTTCGTCTTCATTAGATGATGTGTTGCACACAAGACCCATCTCAATACCTCCAATGTCAAGGTCATACTTAGAGGTCAAAAACGGGGGAGACATCTGTGTTTTTGTAGAAAAACAAATTCTAGTTACATTTCTGTTGAACTAGCAGTATATACATATCCTACATCATACATCAGTCAACCTTGTGACGTTGAAAGGGTTATTAGGTAAAGGTCAAGGTCACCTATATCTCATGGTCCAGTGATTTTGCCTTATATTTTCAATACTATTTGATGGAGAAACGTCATGCGTTGGATATTACTTCCATGTGACACAGCGAGTGGCTTCAAACTAAATGTAGGTCAGTATGGCCTCTATTTCATGGTCCAGTGATTTTGCCCTATTTGATGGAGAAATGTCATACCTTGGATATTAGTTCCATGTGACACAGAGGCTGACCTGAAACTAAATGTAGGTAAGTTTGACCTAAATTTCACCGTCCATATCTTCAAGTCTATTTCATGGAGAAACATAATACCTTGGATATGATGTTCCATGTGACACAGCGAGTGGCCCCAAACTAAATGTAGGTCAGTGTGACCTATATTACACGGTCCAGTGATTTTGCCTGATATCTTCAATACTATTTGATGGTTGATTGGTTGATTTGAGGTTTAACGTTCCCGTCAACATGTAAAGGTCATTTTGGAGACGCTGCTTCCAATTTTGTGGGACTTTTACCCAACACTGAGATGAAATGACATCTCAAGCTCGGTCGCCCAATGAAACCAATAGGGTTGATTAGCATGGGCGGTCCACCTCGCACAGCGGTTCCTGGACAGGCTAAGTAAGATCCTCTATGCGGTTTACCAGTACTAGTGTGGGGCCGGATTCAGCTCTGCGTGGAAGCATCATGCAGCCCATATATTTCTTCAAGCCCCTATGGGCGCGGGGCGGCACTATTTAATGGAGAAACATCATACCTTGAGTATTAGTTCCATGCCACACAGCAAGTGACCTTAAACTTATGTAGGTCAGTGTGACCTGTATTTCACGATTCAGTGATTTTGCCTTATATCTTCAACACTATTTGATAGAGAAACATCATATCTTGGATAATAGTTCATGTGACACAGCCAGTGACCTCAAACTAAATGTATGTAGGTGTAACATATATTTCATGGCGCAGTGAGTTTGCCTTACATCTAAAAGACAATATTAAAGAGCATCCTACTGACATTGTTGCTCTTCTCTAATTAAACCCAACAGGCAAGCTACACTGTCCCGTGACAGCTCGTTCATAGTGAAATCCTGCTCAAGGTTTAGGATGATTACCGCAACATTTTTGGTGCCAGAAACTTAAGGAAAATTACAGTAGTGAATTCATTTTAAGGCTTCAACAATTCCTGTTATTATTAGGTGATGGTAGAAATTTGCTTTGTCTAGTCACTTATTTTTACACTTTATTCCCCTTGTCTTCTGTTTCATAGTAGTGCAGGAAGCACTTACATTATAAGGACCATTTTGAAAGTTCTGTATTCAAGACTCATTAATGCCAATCCATACCAGGGTTGAGTTAAGTGCAAATGCATCAGGCTAACCTAGCATTATTATTGCTAGTATACTGATTGTAGCTTGACTGGGATTATGTCACTTTTTGGGGTTTTTTATGCCCCCGCATCATATGATGCCGGGGGCATATAGTTTTTCGGTTTTCCGTACGTGCGTACATGTGTATGTCCGTCTGTACGTGTGTGTGTACGTACGTACGTACGTACGTGATCCTGTAACCTCAGGTTAAAGTTTTTGTAACAGGTAGAGCCTGAACTTTTAGAACTTATATTTTCCTAACCATTTGATGGAACTGGTTCATCTTTGGTATGATGATAGATATAGGTCCAAAGTTTTATTAAGCAATACCCCCACCCATGCCTGTGACCTCAAGGTCAAGGTAACAGACTTAGAAATTTTCAATGTTAAAGACTCAGGTTAAGGTTTTTGTAACAGGTAGACTTGAACATTTTAGAACTCATATTTTCCAAACCATTTGATGGAATTGGTTCATATTTGGTATGATTATAGATACAGGTCCAAAGTTTATTTCAGCGATACCCCCACCCATGCCCATGGCCTCAAGGTCATGGACTTAGAAATTTTCCATGTTAAAGACTCCAGTTAAGGTATTTGTACCTAGTAGAACCTGAACTTTTATGATGGCTTTGGTTCATATGATGATAGATATAGGTACAATGTTTTATTCAGCAATACCCCCACCCATGCCCATGAGCTCAAGGTCAAGGTCACAGACTTAAAAATTTTTAATTATCCCCTCGCACAACATAGCTCTAGCGTCTATATTTCTTCACTGATTTCAATATAACTTCACACAAATGTTCCTTATGACAATATCTCGAGCAAGTTTGACTTTCAAGGTCATGACCTCATGGTCAAGGTCATTGTGGCTATTTTTAGAAAAACTTTGTCATCGCTCTAGCGCCTACATTTCTTCACCAATTTCAATATAACTTCACACAAATGTTCCTTATAAAAATATCTCGAGCGACTTTGACTTTCAAGGTCATGGCCTCAAGGTCAAGGTCACTGTGCATATTTTTAGAAAAACTTTGTCATCGCTCTAGCGCTTACATTTTTTCACCGATTTCAATATAACTTCACACAAATGTTCCTTATGACAATATCTCGAGCCATTTCGACTTTCAAGGTCAAGTTCAAGGTCACTGTGGCTATTTTTAGAAAAACTTTGTCATTGCTCTAGCGCCTGCATTTCTTCACTGGTTTCAAAATACCTCGAACGAGTTTGACTTTCAAGGTCAAGGTCACTGTGACTATTTTCAGAAAAACTTTGTCACTGCTCTAGCGCTTACATTTTTTCACCAATTTCAATATAACTTCTCACAAATATTCCTTATGACAAGGTCACACACTTAGAAAATTTTGTTGCAACATGGATTTTTGGGGTGAGGCGGGGCCCTTGGCGGGGGCATCTGTGTCGTCTGGACACATTTCTAGTTTTTTTTTTGTATGGAAACCTCTGTACCTTACACAAATGGCTCTTAAAAACATGGAAAAGGCTGTAATAACAAAACATTCCTTTTATATCTTAGGTTATCAAGAAAAAACATTTGTGCAAAAAAGACAAGAAAATTACTAAATGTATCGGTTTACATCAGATAGAAGAAAACACTAAATGAAAATCATACGTTGGTTCTGGATTCACTTGCTATATATATATATATATACTCTGTCAAGAATTCTGCACGGGGTATAACATGTATAAGATGCAAAGTTTTAGCACGAAAATGAAAAGCAACACATTTTAGTCTAACAACTGAAAAACATCAATTCAGTTTGACGTTAGCATAGCAGTCAATGTTTTTCAATTTTTTTTCTATTTTGACGTTATTGACAACCTGGCAACTCCACAAATGGACTTAACTGATAGTTAAACGTTAATCGGTAAAATTCCTGTGAAAAAGTTCGAACTGTAACATCATGGCCATGTATGCATTTTCATAAAGTGTATCATTAAGGTCATTTGTTTATAACCAATAAATATTTAAAGTGACGTTTTCCTCGGTCAAAATGATCAGAATTGACTTGAGTGTTCATCAATGTCTTTATTGGTTGGCACCGATAAACTCAGATATAAATGTCTGCCGAATGCCTATAAAGCAACGGGATTTTCAGTTTCCTAATTTTACTACTCTGCAGTTATTTTGACATTGCAAGTTTAACAAGACAAAACAAATGGCTTTTAGAAATAGATATGGGGGCATGGTGCTTCCGCATCGGCTTAAACCGACTGATCACTTGGTACTGGTTAACCGCCAGACCTATAAAAGGTCAAAACCTGCCCAGAAAAAGTTATACAAGTTGGACCGACCATAGACGCCAGCAGTTATATAAGCGGTGTCTGTGGGCGGTAGGGCTTGGATTGTCATTTCATCCTAAGTTGGGTAAAGGTCCCACATTTCAGAAGCAGCGTCTCCAAAATGACTTTAACAATTTGTTGACGGGGACGTTAAACCTCAATCAAACAAACAAAAAATGATGTGTGTAAGCGTCAGCTTCCCCTTCTCATGTTTCATGTCAAGCAATGGCATTAATCGGAGTGCCAGTCATAACGGTATATTGAATTGAAGAATGTGTGTACTGTCAATGTATACTGGGCAATCAGTGTAGTGTAAACTCCCATTTATCATGGAATCATAGGGTGTATGTCTAAAATGGCATGTCATATCAACATTTGGTATCCGAAACTTACCAAACTTTCACTGAATGACTGAAAGGGATTGCAGAATGCACTGTAGCACAATAATTGAAAATTTTCTGAGTGTTGTCCAACAGTAGCATTTTGAAAAAGGAGCGTGTAGAATTTTTGCCACTTAGTATACATATAAGTGAGCATGAAATTCTTAGCAAATCAGTCAGAAACCAAAATCTTCATACGTAGTTTTATGCCTCCGCCTGCAGAAGGCAGGATTTGGCATTTAGCCTTTTGCCATGAAGTTATGTCCGTATGTGCAGCATAATATGTCGAATTTGTCAAACATATGTCAGCAGTTTACATACAAATTTATGTTTAGATATATTTGCAAAGAGTAGTGCATTTAACTTCATGGTGGAGTTGTCTCAGGGTCATGCCCCTGGGTGGGGACAAGGATCAGATTACTGTAGAAAACAGGTCAAAATGAAGACATGAGAAATCACAATATTTATACCCCCACAAATGAAATTTGGGGGGGGGGGGGGGTATGAAATTTTGGGGGGTATATAGGAGTGAGCTTGTCTGTCGGTCTGTTGACTTGGTTTCCAGACGATAACTCAAAAAGCGCTTCACCGATTTTTATAATTTTTGGTACACTGATGTAACATCATAAAATACAGATCAAGTTCGATTTCCACTACAATTCGTCAAGTTTCGACATAGTTTAGCCCCTTTCAAGTGAAAAAATAGCAAAATGCCGCTGTTGTACTATCAAGGCAGTTTTTGTGGGGGTATTTATCACCTTTAGTGATAGCTCTAGTTAATCACAACTATGGTACTGTGGCCCATGGAGCATATTCCCACCTACAGTTACCATAACCTCATCACAAATGGTGCTTTCTCAACATTTTTTCAATATATCAGACATATACTGTAATATGCTTAAGGTGTATCATGCAAAAATTGAACATGATCTTTTTGTCGTGCCTGCTATTAGCATGGTGCAATATAGGTGCCAGGTTTTCCGTCCGTTCGTTCGTTCGTCCGTCCGTCCGTCCGTTTCTCAAGGCGTCAACATTTGCGATCACCCTAGCGTTCACCCTGATGGTTAAGTTTATTTCTCAAGAACTATAAGTGCTTCATTAATGATATTTGGTACAAACTTGAATCTGGGGATGGCAACTTAAATGCAAGCATCCATATTTGACCTTGACCTAAATTTCACCGTTCACTGACTTTGTAAAATATTGCGACCACCCTAGCGTTCACCCTAATGGTCAAGTTTATTTCTGAAGAACTAAGAGCTTCATTAATGATACTTTGTACAAACTTGTTTCTCTGGATGGCAACTTAAATGCAAGCATCCATATTTGACCTTTACCTACATTTTATGGTCCATTGACTTTGTAAAATATTGTGACCATCCTAGCGTTCACCCTAATGGTCAAGTTTATTTCTCAAGAACTATAAGAGCTTCTTTAATGATATTTGGTACAAACTTGAATCTGTGGATGGCAGCTTAAATGCAAGCATCCATATTTGACCTGGACCTAGATTTCATGGTTCACTGACATTGTAAAATATTGCGATCACCCTAATTATCACCCTAAATGGTCAAGTTAATTTCTCAAGAACTATAAGAGCTTCATTGATGATACTTGGTATAAATTTATTTCTCTGGATGGCAACTTAAATGCAAGCATCCATATTTGACCTTGACCTACATTTTATGGTTCATTGACTTTGTAAAATATTGCGACCACCCTAGCATTCAGCTGTATGGTTGTCATTTCTCAAGAATTATTTTAACTTTATTAATGATACTTAGTACAAGCCTTTTATGCAAGCATCTTTGTTTGACCTTGGCCTAGATGTTATGGTTTGGTGACTTTGCCCCCCCACAGGCGTGACATAGCCTTCGGCAGAATTCTTGTTTATTTTGAATGAATGAATGGTTGTCATTTCTCAAGAATTATTTTAACTTCATTAATGATACTTAGTACAAGCCTTTTATGCAAGCATCTTTGTTTGACCTTGGCCTAGATGTTATGGTTTGGTGACTTTGCCCCCCCCCCCCCCCCCCCCCCCCCCCCCCACAGGCATGACATAGCCTTCGGCAGAATTCTTGTTTATTTTGAATGAACTCAAAGTTTTTTTTTTTATCAGATCATTTATGATCATTCCCCGTATAGACACTCACACAAAGTTATAAAAGACCATCAGGGCTTCTGTAGAAATGGATGAGGCGGCATGGTGCATCTGCGCCAGCTGAAACTGACCAACCACTTAGTACTGGTTAAATGCAAGACTTATAGAAGGTCAAAGTCTGCCAAGGAAAAGTGATACAGTCGGATCGACCATATACGCCAGCAGTTGAATAAGTGGTGTCTGTGGGCGGTAGGGCTTGGGATGTCATTTCCTTAATCGGGTTAAAGTCCCACAAATTTAGAAGCGGCATCTCCAAAGTGACTTAAAATATGTGTTGATTGGGAAGTTAAACCTCAATCAAAACAAAAACATAAAAAAGCCACTTTAAAATCACCATATGTCTTCTCAGGAGAATTCACACTATTCACTTTCTGTGTTGTTAAGATCATAAATATCAACTTTGTAACAATTTTTAAAAAATCTGGTATCTGTATTTATTTTTTGAATGAATATGTCTAAAATGCATTTCATTTTGCAAAGGCCTTTATAGCTTATATTGTAAGTATGAAGTGTTATAAATTGCATTGCAATCGTGTCATTCGGTGTATCAATATTTGAAAATTTTAGCATTGGTATCGAACAATTTTTCCAAATTTAGAATTTCCCATACAAACATTATAGAGCTAAATTCTAAGACTTCATTTTCTGAATGAATGATCCAATTTTAAACAAATAAGTACCCTTTTTATTCTTCATCGAGTGTTGACATTAAAATCAAAAACTTTTATAACACAACGCAATTACTATATTTAATCTTAGTACAGATGTCAATAGTGAAGGGACTGATTAGAACTTTGGTCATCATCATCTATCAGCATCTGTTTGTTATTATTTACATGCAGGTGCAGGGTATCGTCCACCTAAGTTTGCCCATATAGCAGATCTCACACCTGATCTCCAGGTGTTTTTGTCACGAGGGTGGACAGCAGACAGCTTCCACACAAGGCGAGTGTTTTCTGTCAACCTCTTCCAGGTCATCTTGAGCCTCCCTTGCCCACGGGTTCCAGCAACCTCTAAATCACAAAAGGCTCTGTATATACCAGCACAGTCTTCTCTTTCTGAGAATGAGGTCCAAGCCTTGCCAGGAGTTCTGGTTACATTAAGGCGCCCACATCCTCCGCTAGATATTTCAGATTTGTCAAATCATGGCCTTTTCGTTGCACTACAGGCAGAGAAGGTTTGCTTTGCAGCTCCCTGAACATCTTCCAGACACAAGTTCTGGCATTAAGTACAGCCACCACCCTCCCCCCCCACCCAGGCTGCGGAATGCATGTCTCCAAGGTAGCAGAAGGACACTGCCACCTCCAGCTTGTCTTGAAGTCTCCCTGCGGTCTGCCTTCGATGGGAGGTGCAGTTCCCTTTCAATGTGCACACCCATAATCAGGTTCAGCTGTCAAACCTTTGGGTCCACTGCATTTCTTGTACACTTGTGCTTGCAGACATTTCAAGTGATGCTGTTACTGCTTACTCCCGAATGACAGACAGCACAAGGGAACTTATTTTATGCCAAGGTAAAATTTAGCTCCTTGGGTTTTTTAATGGGTAATAGGTAAATCAATGCATTTTTTTCGAAATCTATTGTGGTCTATGATTTGAGACTAGGTACAAAATGAATGTTTATGGTCAAGGTTATTCAGTTACCTTGGCCCAAGTTCATTTGTATTGCAGATCCATTGACATATTAGAATACATTTTCTAAAAACCATTTGGCCAATTTCGTTTCAATTGAATGTGCAGCCTTGGGACAGCAAGGGAAGAAAAATTATTTGAATGGTCCAGGTCACATGACAAAGATGGCCGCCATGCCCATTTTGGTAAAAAAAAAAAAAAAAAAATCTTCTCAAGAATCACTGGGGGATTGTCTTGAAATTTGGTATATAGCATCAAGTTTCTGAGTAGTAAAAAATAGAAGTAGAGGCAATGATCAGGAATTGATACAATTAACTCACAGCTTCCATCAGATACACCAAAGGGAAAGAAACATAACCATGAAGCAACAGACCCCAACGGAAACACCAACAGCGGAAAGCCAAGAGGACAGTTACTTTCCCACAAAATGGCCAAAAGGCTATCCAAAATAAAATAACACAAGCGATACAAACACCCAAAGACAAACCATAACAAAAATAACCACGAAGAAGAACCGCCTTGGAACGGTCAGCGGAAAAGACTTCCACTGGGGGGCTTAAATCGATTTTACGTGGCCACAATCCTCGTCCTTACTTCCATTGCGATTGAGACAAACAATTTGCCCAGTCCGCATGAAGGCCTCCTAACTCATCAGTGCAACACCCCCGTGAACACAAAAAGTTTAAAAAATAATGACCCTAGATTGACCTCGACCTATTTTACGCCAAGGTCAATTTGGCTCCGTAGGCTTTTCAATGGGAAATAGGTAAATCAATGCATTTTTAAAAACTATTGTGGAGAAATGAGAACGGGTTCAAAATGAATGTTCATGGTCAAGGTTATTTGGTGACCTTGGCCCAAGATCACTTGTATTGCAGGTCCATTTGCATATTAGAATACATTTTCTCTAAAACCACAGTGCCAATTTCGTTTAAATTTTTTTCCATGCAGCTTTAGGACAGTGGGGAAACAGAAATTTATTCAAATGATCCGGGTCACCTGACCAAGATAGCTGCCATGCCGAGATGGTGAAAACCTTTGTTAACCTTTATAAAGGTTTTTTTATAGTGGAAGAGAGGTTGAAATATTATTTGATATATTTTATGATATTTTATAAGGTTTACCTTGACCTGTTAATCAGTGCCAAAGATCATAGTCTTTTACATGAGGGAAAAAGGGGCCAAAAATACACAGGGCTCAGGGGAGCGACCAGGACCTCATGATCCTCTTATTTAGAGATGGCTTTCTTTACCATGTCAGTGGTAATTGGGATGGGCAGTTCTTTCAGATGTTCAGGCTCCCACTCAAGCTCAATATTGACGGGCCATTCATAATGTTAAACCCACATATTCTGCTTTGCTGTCTCACTCAAAGACATTTCCCAGCACCGTTATTCACTGGCTGATCACCCACAACCTTAACATTCTTTCTCCTCATCTTTTACCGGCCCCGATAGCTCAGTTGGTAGAGTGTCCGCTCCGGGGAATGGGAGATCACGGGTTCGATCCCGGGCCGCAACATACCAAAGTCGTTAAGAATGGTACTAGCTGCTCCTCGCTTGGCACTCAGATTTACAGGGTAGAGCTAGGACTGGTCGACCCAGTGTTAGGATAATGTGACTGGGTGTGGTATCATGTAATGTGTCTGGGACATGATACTTCAGGGAGGCAGCACTATAAAAGAGCATTGAGCTCCCTGTCGCAACCAGACACCGTCGTGATATGATTGAATAATTGTTGAAAGCGACTTAAACCCGAATTCACACACACACTCTCCTCATCTTGCTGGAGAAGCAGAAGATATCAAATGACTGGGTCAGTGCTATTGTAGGCCACCATGTCAGCTTCTTGGTGTTCCTGTTGCACCGCACTTACAGATACGCCCTTTGCCGTGTCATAAGATAGACTCGAGTTGTTGTCAGACTTCCATGCCTTGAAAGCGTTACGTATGCTTTAATTGCATCACCATCGGTGGGGCCCGAGGTTTGCCACATACCTCCTCTGTTGTTTTCAGCCAACCTGCCTTTAGTTTTATTCTGATCTCCTCAGCAGTGATACTGGATTTGTTTTCCGTGGAAGTTGTGTGTGCACTGAAGACTTCCTGGAAGCGGCTTCACATTTGAGGATTCCTGAGCTTCTACACTTACAGATATGGGGAGAATTTGCCAAAGGTCTAGTGTATAAATGAAATGCAGGACTTCCAGAGTTTTCTTGTATATATGTTAAGTAAGCATTGTGAAAAATTGTTGTTATTTTTGTTACACCTGCTTTAGGAGGAAGACATTGGCGTGCAAGTTTCCGTATGTCCATCCCTTTGTCCATCTATACGTCAACATTTTACACTGGGTGTCTTGTAACGCAACTCCTCCTACAGTTTCATACCGATTATTTTGAAACTTTGTGTGTGTTTTTGCCATGGTATGAGGATGAGCATGTGGTTTGGACTTTATCTTCGGATATTTTTTTGTCACTTTTTCCACATTGTGAACTTAGTCATTTTTAACCTTCAATTGATATATGATAGGTAACTCTTGTATAATTCTCAGAATATGTTTTTTCACATTTTGCACATTGTGAACTTAAGCCATTTTTAAGATCTAGTTGATATATGATAGGTACCTCTTCTCATCGCAACTCCTCTTACAGTTTTATATTGATCATTTTTAAACTTTGTGTGTGTTTTTGCTGTGGTATGAGGATGTGCATGTTGTTTTGACTTTATCTTCGGACCAATTTTATCACTTTTTTCACATTGTGAACTTAGTCATTTTTAACCTTCATATGATATATGATAGGTACCTTTTGTCATCGCAGCTCCTCTTGCAGTTTTATACCGATCATTTTGAAACTTTGCTTGTGCTTTTGCCATGGAATGAGGATGTGCATGTGGTTTCGACATAATTCTCAGCATATTTATTTTTCACTTTTTGCGCATTGTGAACTAAGTCATTTTTAAGCTTCAATGCTTCAATTGATATACGATAGGTACCTCTTGTCATTGCAACTCTTCTTACAGTTTTATACCAATCATTTTGAAACTTTGCAAGTGCTTTCACCATGGCAAGAAAGATGTGCATGTGGTTTGGACATAATTCTGGGAATATTTTTTTCCACTTTTTGCACATATTGAATTTCGGCCCCCGCCCATAGGGGCTTGAAGAAATATATGGGCTGCATGTTGCTTCCACGCAGAGCTGAATCCGGCCGCATACTAGTACTGGTAAACCCCTTAGAGGATCTAAGCCTGTCCAGGAACCGCGGTGTGAGGCGGACCGTCCATGCTTATAAACCCTATTGGTTTCATTGGGCGACAGGGCTTGAGATGTCATTTCGTCTCAATGTCGGGTAAAAGTCCCACAAAATTGGAAGCAACATGTCCAAAATGACCTTTGCAGTGTTGACGGGGACGTTAAACCTCAAATCAAACACAGTGAATTTAGTCATGTTTTTACCTTCAATTGATATACAGTTGTCATTGCAACTTCTCTTACAGTTTTATACCAATCAATTTGAAACTTAGCATGGGTTTTCTCCATGGTATGAGGATGTTCATGTGCTTTGGATATGATTCTTGGTTCATTTTAGTTCATTTTATCACATTGTGAATTTAGTCAGTTTTTTTATCTCACATATATAGGCTATGGATTCTTCTCGAAGCCCTATATTCATTTCTTCTGCCTTAACTTCTATTTTTTGTGTTGGGCAGGTGGGGAGCAGGTGCGACATCAACTTCACTGAAGTTGAATCTCTGGTTTGTTAAAGACGTGTACGACAGCTGGTCTTAAATAATTGTTGTTATTTTCGTTTTTACCATGATTTCTTAATTATTCTTCAGGCACATTTCAATAATCAATTACTCCATAATCTTGTCTACATAGTGACAAATTTGTATACAAGAGTTGAGCAATAATTTCGAGAAGTTTTTCAATAAAATGTACGCATCAATTATCAAAACGAATAGCAAAATGTTCTAAAACAACATTTTAGCTTTCAGTTAATCATACGTTTGAAATTTTTGATACGTCACGTGTACTAGCATGTGACCTGTGAAGTCGTAACCACCGAGAAAAGTTTTTCTGGTGTCATTCCTTTAAAATGGCGATGTTCTGTAAAAAAAAACACTGTGCATGTTGTCAGTGTTCAAAAGCACGCTATAAGAATGGTCCGATTCGATCCAATGGTACCGTTTTATTGAAAAAAAAAATGTACATTATTTTTTCGATTTTTTTTTTTATTATTAAAAGTTTAAACTCCTGTATCTTATAAATACATAGAGATGAAGAGACAAACTCGGGCATATCTTGTAAGTCACTCTAATACTTTAGAAAATGGTATCCATGCTGTAGGTTTTGCTAATATTGTAAAATTAGTAAGTGACTCCTATATTTATACCCCCGGCATACGAAGTATGCAATGGGGGTATATAGTTTTTGTCTTTTCCGTCTGTCTGTCTGTCCGTAAACAATTATTTTGTGTCAAAGATATCTCAGGAAATGCTTCACATAGAAACTTGAAATTTTGCACACATGATCAGTATGACTACTTGTATTGTGGGAAAGAAAATAAGGGCCAAGGGGTCAGGCCTTTTAGAGTTATTTCCCTTTGTAGTTCTTGCTGTTTAATAGTGTATATTTTTATTTTGTGTCAAAGATTTCTCAATAACTACTGTACATAGAAACTTGAAATTTTGCAAACATGATCAGTATGACTAATTGTATTGTGGGAAAGAAAATAAGGGCTAAGGGGTCAGGCCTTTTAGAGTTATTTCCCTTTGTAGTTCTTGTTTCAGCTGAGGTGATGGCACTTGCCAATTATTTTGTGTCAAAGATATCTCAGGAACTGCTTCACATAGAAACTTGAAATTTTGCACACATGATCAGTATGACTACTTGTATTGTGGGAAAGAAAATAAGGGCCAAGGGGTCAGGCCTTTTAGAGTTATTTCCCTTTGTAGTTCTTGCTGTTTAATAGTGTATATTTTTATTTTGTGTCAAAGATTTCTCAATAACTACTGTACATAGAAACTTGAAATTTTGCAAACATGATCAGTATGACTAGTTGTATTGTGGGAAAGAAAATAAGGGCCAAGGGGTCAGGCCTTTTAGAGTTATTTCCCTTTGTAGTTCTTGTTTCAGCTGAGGTGATGGCACTGGCCAATTATTTTGTGTCAAAGATATCTCAGGAACTGCTTCACATAGAAACTTGAAATTTTGCACACATGATCAGTATGACTACTTGTATTGTGGGAAAGAAAATAAGGGCCAAGGGGTCAGGCCTTTTAGAGTTATTTCCCTTTGTAGTTCTTGCTGTTTAATAGTGTATATTTTTATTTTGTGTCAAAGATTTCTCAATAACTACTGTACATAGAAACTTGAAATTTTGCAAACATGATCAGTATGACTAGTTGTATTGTGGGAAAGAAAATAAGGGCCAAGGGGTCAGGCCTTTTAGAGTTATTTCTCTTTGTAGTTCTTGTTTCAGCTGAGGTGATGGCACTGGCCGGGGGTATACGTGCCCAACTGGGCACTTTTGTCTAGTCTTCTTAAAACAGGTATGTTTTTGCAACCAATGAAAACTTTGACCTTCTGGATGTGCCACATTGTGCGGCAATTAATCAATAATATTGTTTTATAAGATTCACAAAAAATCAATGCAATAGGATGTATTATATCCAAAGAAAAGCGAATACAACTTAGACGGTGTTTGCGCAGCTTCTTGACGGTGACGACGACACATGACATCATCAACGTAACGCCTACGTCACATGCTTTACATTTTTCAAAGTCCAATTTTAGCTCACCGGAAGGAAAAGTTCTACCCACGTCGGCGTCGGCGTCCGAAATGTTATGCGTTAAAGTTTTTAAAAAGCTTATTACTTCCTTACCTTCAGATGGATAGTGTTCATATTTGGAATGATGATAGATGCTGGTCTAAAGTTTTCATCAGCAGTATCAGCACCCATGCCCTTGACCTCAAGGTCAAGGGCACTGACTTGGAAATTTTATGTTAAGGTTTTTGTGTTAAAGTTTTTTTTGAAGCTAATTCTTTACCTGTAGATGGATTTAGCTCAAATTTAGTATGATGAGAGGTATTGGTCTAAAGTTTTCATCAACAGCATCAGCACTATGCCCACGACCTCAAAGTCAAGGTTACAGACTTTAAAATTTTACGTTAAATTTTTTTGGTGTTACATCATAGTGTAGATTATATTTTCTTGTCCTTTGGGATCATTGATTCCATTGTGGAAATTTTGAAAATATCTGAGGGTCACTGATGAGGCCTAATTGGACGAAACTAGCTAGTCTGGCCCGGAAAACTTGTACACTCCATATTTTTCACTTCTGTGGTGTATTCCTTGCTTCCGAAGGATAACCCTTTTATAGGACATATTTTAGAAGTTCATTACTTCTTTACCTGCGGATGCATTTAGTTCATTTTTGGTATGAGGATAGATATTGGTGTAATGTTTTCATTCTGCCCTTGGCTTCAAGGTCTAGGTCACAGACTGAAATTTTATTTTAAAACTTTTGTGTTTAATTTCTTCAGAAGCTCATAACTTCTTCACCTGTGGATGTATTTAGTTTATATTTGGTATGATGATAAATATTGGTGTAATGTTTTTATCAACAGCATTAGCGCTCATGCCCTTGACCACAAGGTCAAGGTCACTTATTTGCAAACTTTTATGTTCAAGTTTATTGGTTAAAGATTTTAGAAGCTCCTTATTTTTTCACCTGTAGACGGCTTCAGTTCATATTTGATATGATGATAGATAAAGGTCCGAAGTTTTTAGCTTATAGGATGGTAGTCCTCCATCATCCGTCCACCATTTTCAAAGGTCTTCTTCTCTGAAATCACTGGGCCAATTTAAATTTAATTTCATATGCAGCCCCCCTGGCAATGGGGGGACAAAGTTTGCAAGTATGGTCCAGGTCACATGACCAGGATGGCGGCCATGCCCAAATATGTTAAAAACCGTAAAACATCTTCTCCAGAACCGCTGGGCCAATTGGCTTGAAACTTGGTATGTAGCATTGGGTGACAGAGTTTTACTAAATTTGCAAAAATGATGATCGTAGGTTGACCTTGACGTATTTTATCCCTAGCTCAAATTTGGCTCCTTGGGCTTTTTAATGGGAAATAGGTAAATCAATGCATTTTTTTAGCTCACCTGGGCCGAAGGCTCCAGGGGAGCTTATAGTATAGTGAGTCCTCCGTCGTCCGTCCGTCCACACTTTTGAGCAACTATATCTCTGCAGCCTGCATCTCAATCATTTCTCATCTGTAGCATGCCTCTGGTGGGGCATTGATGACATAAGCATTTTTCGAAATCGCACGAAAACTTTGATTGCTATGGCAATCACAAGGTCCCATAGGCCACGTAAAATTCGATTTAAGCCCCCCAGTGGAAATCTTCCACTGACCGTTTCAAGGCGGCTCTTCTGTGGCGATTTATTTATGTTGTTGTTTGTTACTTACTGTGTGTATCACTTGTGTCTTTTGGTTTTGGATGGCCATATGGCCATCCAGTGGGAAAGTAACTGTCCTTATGGCCTTCCTTTGTTTGGGTTTCCATTATGGTCTGGTCGCTTAATGTTTGTATTTCTTTCCCTTTGGTGTCTTTTATGGGTGGAGTAAGTTAATTGTATCAATTCCTGATCTTTGTTTTACTTCTACTTTACAGTGGGAAAATGCTTGTCATCCCCGTAGTCCATTCATTTTTGATCGGATCTTTCTGAAACTTATACATGTATGTAAGGTGGCTGGGGATACAATCTCGGATGAGTTCGAAAACCGACCAAGTTGGCCCATTAATCATAGAGTTACGTCCCTTTGATTGCTGAAAATGCCGATTTTTGACCTTGTCATCACCGTAGCCCCTTCAGTTTTGATCGGATCTTTCTGAAACTTATATGTTAGGTGGCTGGGGATAAAATCTCGGATGAGTTCGAAAACCAGCCAAGTCGGCCCATTTATCATAGAGTAACGTCTCTTTGATTGCTGAAAATGCAGATTTTTGACCTTGTCATCACCATAGCCCTTTCAGTTTTGATCGGATCTTTCTGAAACTTATATGTGAGTTGGCTGGGGATAAAACCTCGAATGAGTTCGAATACCGGCCAGGTGACCCATTCATCATATACTTACGTCCCTTTGATTGCTGAAAAAGCCAATTTTGACCTTGTCATCACCGTAGCACCTTCAGTTTTAATCGGATCTTTCTGAAATTTATATATAAGGTGGCTGGTGATAAAACCTATGATGTGTTCGAAAACCGGCCAAGTCAGCCCATTTATTATAGAGAAACGTCCCTTTGATTGCTGAAAAAGCCGATTTTTGACCTTGACATCACCGTAGCCGATTCTGTTTTGATCGGATCTTTCTGAAACTCATATGTAAGGTGGCTGGGGATAAAACCTCGGAAAAGTTTAAATACCGGCCAAGTCTACCCTTTAAACGTAGAGTAGCTTCCCTTTGATTGCTGAAAATGTCGATTTTTTGATCTTGTCATCACCGTAGCCCCTTCAGTTTTGATCGGACCTTTATGAAACTCATATGTAAGGTGGCTGGGGATAAAACGTCAGATGAGTTTGAAAACTGGGCAAGTCGCCCCATTTCTCGTAGAGTTATGTCCCTTTGAATGCTGAAAATGCCGATTTTTGACATTGTCATCACCGTAGCCCCTTCAGTTTTGATTGGATATTTCTGAAACTTATATGTAAGGTGGCTGGGGATTAATGCTCAGATAAGTTCGAATACCGACCAAGTTGGCCCATTTATCATGTATTTACGTCCCTTTGATTGCTGAAAATGTCGATTTTTAACCTTGTCATCACCATAACCCCTTTAGTTTTGATTGGATCTTTCTGAAACTTATATGTAAGGTCGCTGGGGATAAAATCTCGGATGAGTTCGAAAACCTGCCAAGTCAGCCCATTTATCATAGAGTTATGTCCCTTTGATGGCTGAAAATGTTGATTTTGACCTTGTCATCACCGTAGCCCCTTCAGTTTTGATTGGATCTTTCTGAAACTCATATGTAAGTTGGCTGGGGATAAAACCTCAGATGATTTTGAAAACCAGCAAAGTCTGCTTTTTTATCGTACAGTAACGTCCCTTTGATTGCTGAAAATGCCGATTTTTGACCTTGTCATCACCGTAGCCCTTTCAGTTTTGATCGGATCTTACTGAAACTTATAGGTAAGGTGGCTGGAGAAAAAACCTCGGATGAGTTCGAATACCGGCCAATTCAGCCCATTTATCTTAATGTAAAATCCCTTTAATTGCTGAAAATGTCTATTTTTGACCTTGTCATCACCGTAGCCCCTTCAGTTTTGATCGGATATTTCTGAAACTTATACGTAAGGTGGCTGGGGATAAAACCTCGGATAGGTTTGAATATCTGCCAAGTTGCCCTATTTAGCATAGAGTTATGTCCCTTTGATGGCTGAAAATGCCGATTTTTGACATTGTCAACACCTTAGCACCTTCAGTTTTGATGGGATCTTTCTGAAACTAACATGTAAGGTGGCTGGGGATAAATGCTCAGATAAGTTCGAATATCGACCAAGTTGGTCCATTTATCTTAGATTTATGTCCCTTTGATTGCTGAAAATGTCGATTTTTGACCTTGTCATCACCATAGCCCCTTCAGTTTTGATCGGATCTTTCTGAAACTTATATGTAAGGTGGCTGGGGATAACATCTCGGATGAGTTCCAAAACCGGCCAAGTCAGCCCATTTATCATAGAGTAACGCCCCTTTGATGGCTGAAAATGCCGATTTTTTGACATTGTCATCACCGTAGCCCTTTCAGTTTTGATCAGATTTTTTCTGAAACTTATATGTAATGTGGCTGGGGATAAAACCTTGGATGAGTTCGAAAACCGGCCAAGTCAGCCCATTTATCATAGATCAACATCCTTTTGATTGCTGAAAATGCCAAAATTTGACCTCGGCGTCACCGTAGCCCCTTCAGTTTTGATCAGATCTTTCTGAAACTTATTAGTAAAGTGGCTGGGAATAAAACCTCGGATGAGGTGGAATACCGGCCAAGTCGCCACATTTATCATGGAGCTATGTGCCTTTGATTGCTGAAAATGCCTGTTTTCGACCTTGTCATCACTGCTGCCCCTTCAGTTTTGATCGGATCTTCATGAAACTTACAAACAAGTAAGTCAGGCAGAAAAAGCTCGGAGGAGTTTGAAAACTCGTGACGTTTGCCTATTTATCACAGAGTAACATCCCTTTGATATCAGCAGTTAATTGCTTATTTTTGAACTTGTCATCACCATAGCCACTTCATTTTAGATTGGATCTTCTTAGCATGTCAGGAATAAAAGCTTGAATGAGTTTGAAAACCGGTGAGGTCAGCCTGTTTATCATAGAGTTACATTCTACTTGATTTGCAGAAAATGCTTACCCTGCCATCGCCATATCCTCCCATAAAGCCTTCATTAAAGGTTGGCACTTCCTTAAACTTTGAATCTGTTAGCTCAGGTGAGCGATACAGGGTCCTCTTGTTTTGAAAACTATTGCAATCTATGATATGACAGTAGGCATTCACAAACATTCATTTTTTACCTCTTGTCATATCATAGTCTGCAATAGTTTTCAAAAAATGCATTGATTTACCCATCTCCCATTGAAAAGCCCAAGGAGCAAAATGATACCTTGGCGTAGGTCAGGGTCAATCTAGGGTCATCAATTTTGCAAACTTAGTAGTACTCAGTCACCTGATACTATATACCAAGTTTAAAGCTAATCTGCCCTGTGGTTTTGAAAAAGAAGATTTTTTAAAGGTTTTTACCATATTTGGGCGTGGCAGCCATCTGGGTCATTTGACCTCGACCATACTTGCAAAATTTCGTTTCCCCATTGCCAGGGGGCTGTATGTAAAATTAAAATGAAATTTGCCCAATGGTTTTAGAGAAAATAGTTTAGGTCGTAGTACCAAAGAATTAATCCAAATTCATTAATCCATAGACAAATGGCAAATATTAATGTTCAGATCAACAGACATGGACTCCAGAAGAGTGTAATCAGGCGTCCTAGGATAGTAAGCATTACTTGGTAAGCAAGGTTCGCCCACCCATGTGTTCAAATATGTCAATGGATCGGCAATACAAGTGACCTTGGGCCAAGGTCACCGAATGACCTTGACATTAAGCATTCAAAAACATTTTTTTTTTCGCCCCCGCCCATAGGTGCTTGAAGAAATGTATGGGCTGCATGATGCTTCCATGCAGAGCTGAATCTGGCCCGCACACTAGTACTGGTTAACAGCTTAAAAGGACTAAGCTTGTCCAGGAACCGCAGTGCGAGGCTGACCTTCCATGCTAATAAACCCTATTGGTTTCATTGGGCAACAGGGCTTGAGATGTCATTTCATCTCGGTGTCGGGTAAAAGTCCCACAAAATAGGAAGCAGCGTCTCCAAAATGACCTTTACAGTGTTGATGGGAATGGTAAACCTCAAATCAAACATTCATTTTTTACCTTTTGTCATATCCCAGACTGCAATGGTTTTCGAAAATGACATTGATTAACCTATTTCCCATTGAAAAGCCCAAGGGGCCAAATTTGACCTTGGCGTAAAATATGTCACGGTCAACCTAGGGGCATCATTTTTGCAAACTCAGTTGTACTTGGTAACCCTATGCTACATACCAAGATTCAAGCCAATCGGCCTAGTGGTTCTGAAGGACAAGATTTTTTAAGGTATCATTTGGGCGTGGCAGCCATTCTGGTCATGTGGCCTGGACCATAATTGCAAATTTTCGTTTCCCCCGTTGCCAGGGAACTGCATGTTAAATTAAAATGGGCCAAGGTCACAGAATGACCTTGACCTTAAGCATTCAAAGACATTCCTGCTTATGAGTGACATTTAGTTGGGGGGCACTTTTGGTCCAGGTCACATGACCAAGATGGCCACCATGCCCATATATGGTAAAATGCTTGATAGCTTGCCATAACAGGCCTCCGTGGTTAAGAGCCCTGACTCTTGATCATTAGGTCTCTCACCGCTGTGGTTCGAGCCTCGCTCGGGTCATATTTGAGATGCCAAGTTCTGCAACGAAAGGTCAGGTGGTTTTTCTCCGGGTACTCCGGTTTTTGCCCACCTCTGATTAACAATCGTTGAACCCAACCCATAAACCATATATATTCTTGTTTCTTTCTTTCTTTCGACTGATACTGCGTCGGTCACATTTGACCATTACCGCAAGTGTACATTACATACACTCTAGGTTTGCAGGATGAGAGTCTACACAGTAATCACGGATTTACAGTAGGGATCTTTAACCTGCATAGGGATGGTTCTCCCTGCACAGGGGGCCTCAAGTTAAAGTCGAAGATCCCAAAGGACGGTGCACTTTATAACATTCATCCCTGCAAATGATGCCATTGTTTTTGTGTTTGGACACCGAAATATTTTCGCCGCTGCCGGGGATCGAACTCGGGACCTCTAGCATCAGAGGCAAGTGCACTAACCAGTAACCACTGAGCTATCACGCTCCACTATATAAGGCGCATTAAGGGACATTGATTTTTGGCCCCAGGTTCAGGTGAGGGATTCAGGACCAATGGTCCTCTGGTTCTTATTTCTTTTCCAAAAACATATTTTGTGGATACATATTTGAACCGTCTCAATGAAACAGTTCAAAAGAGTAACACAACATATGTTTTTTGTTGAGAAATTAGGAAAATTATCCAAAATTTTCACAATTTTAAACTTTTTGTCTGGTGGACCGAACTGGTGCAAGTTTATGTCCAAATTTACGTCTGGGTTTACTTCTGCGCTTCTCAAAAAGATCAAAACTTGGTAACTATTAAAGATAGAAAGTTGAAATTTGGTATGATAATAACCTAGACCAGAACCTATAAATATATGGTATCTTTGCCCTCGGGGTTAAAATATATAAAAGGTCACATAGAAAATATTCAAAAATGTAAACGAAATTGTCACAATGGTGTCATTGGTAAGGCTGGAGAGTTATATATTGGCAGAATGATTACGCCGGTTGAAGCAGCTTTCTTGCTGATAAGCAGACATAGGAGTGGGACTCTTTGGAAGACTTTCAGGGTGCCTGGTGCTCAACAAGTTAATGGCAGATGTGACCTCTAGAGGTCAGATGTGTCCTCTAGAGACCCTCCCGAATACCTTGCACTGGTCTGCGAGGCGGACCGTTCATGCTAATAAACCCTATTGGTTTCATTGGGCGACATGGCTTGAGATGTCATTTCATCTTAATGTCGGGTAAAAGTCCCACAAAATTGGAAGCAACGTTGGAAACAGTGTTGACGGGGTCGTTAAAATTCAAACAAACAAACAAAGACTTCTAGGGACCCTTCTTAGTACATTGCACTGGTCTGTGTCTATCCTTGACACCCTCACAGACTTCCGGGAACATTGGCGCCAATCACGTTAATGCCAGATTTGAACTCTGTGAACCTTCCCTTGGTCATTGCTCCAGTCTGCAACTGTCTTTGACACCGGACAGCTTTCCAGGATCATTGGTGCCAGTGGAGTTAATGCTAGATTCATCACCAAGGGAGTCATCCGAGTTGATTGCTCCGTGATTGTCTTTTACATCCTTACATACTTTCAGAATCCCCGGTGTCAAATTAGTTGAGGGCAGATTCAACCTCTTCAGCCCCTCCCTGCATTCATGCACCATATATTTGACATATTCAGACACCTTGATTTAGACACCGTGGCAGACATACAAGTTTACACCAGTTACTATTTGATTCTCATCATGTTTACCAGTATGCATTGTTGTGACGCTTATTGTTCACCTAATGGTTGGTGTTCATGTAAACAATAAGGGTTGCGATTCCAATGTTACTGTTAATTTTTGGAAAATGACAATAAGCGGTGATCTTGTCGATCAAACTACAGCATCAACCGCTATTGTTCACTTTCCTATAAGCTTTTTGGAAGTGTAAACTTTGTGTGTGTGCCGGCGTGTATGTGCGTGCGTGGCCGATTGAAGCCAAATTTCATGTTGAGCTCTATAGAGTGGGTGAATGAAAGTTTGTTCGGTGGGTATAGAAGACATGACCAGATGCTTAGAAAAATGCTCAAACATATTCTTCTCCGGAACTTTCAGATTACTACCCCTAAACCATATATATTATTTTTCCTTGTGACAAGTGGCGTACAAAGACAGATTGCTTGTGCCCAGGGGTCCCCTGGGGGCATACCTCACCCCCTTCACTACATAAAAGGCCTTATAACTCAGAAACCATTCAGATCCCCACCCATAAACCATATCGTCTGCTGGGTGCAATAACGTTGTAAGTGCAAAATGGCAACTTTTCAGGAGAGACAAAAAACTGTTTTATTATAGAATGGCATAGAAAACCATACTATAAGCTCGTTTCTTAACTTCATGGCGATTTCTTTCATTTGTGTGTGCTGTTTATTGTTGAATAAATGACATTTGAAAAGAAATATTTAGCATTTAAGGGTTGATACACCATTTCTGCGCCGAGTGTTTTTGGTATAAAACGGTGTGAGTGCATCCAGCGCTAAAACAGTGTATAGTGCACAAACCTTATTTCTTTGCCTTTTACATGGTAAAGCAGTAAATTAAAGACACTTGGTAGGTTATAGGTCACATTTTATACATTCTGCAAGGTTCGTACTTACATGCTTATTCTGAAATATCAAGCAGCAGGATTCAGTAGTTTTGACGTATTAAAAACTTTGCGCAAAAATGGGGTAAGTGCACTTTCACTGTTTTTGCGCCATTTTTTTTTCTAAAAGTCAGAGCAAAACGGTGTAACTGACAAAAAATTTCCAAAAGGCTGAAATAAATCATGATTGAGGCAGAATCCAGCTGTAGAACTTATTTACCAAGTGTGTCAAGTCCTTAGGCACCCATTTATGAAAAAAAAATATATATATTTTGGCCAAGATGTCAGTTACACCGTTATTGCACTCAGCAGAGGATATATTGTATTCATGTTTCTTTATTATAAGACGCTTTCAACACAGAATTTTGACACCTCTGGATTTTCCACGGAGGCAATCCTAACCCTTCAAATGCCTTTATCTCAGAAACCGTTGAGATCCCCACCCCTGAACCATTATATATTCTTGTTCCTTATGATAAGACGCATTCAGTGACCCAGACCTTGGGGCCCCTTTCGGACTGCCCCAGGGGCCTATCCCACCCATTCACTTCATGAAAGGCCTTATATCTTAGAAACCGTTGAGATCCCCACCCCTAAACTATATATATTATTGTTCCTATTGATAAAAGGCATTCATTAACACAGTCCTTTGGTCCCTCCGGACTCCCCTGGGGGCATGTCCCACCCCCTTCACTTCATAAAAGGCCTTATATCCCAGACACTGTTCAGATCCCCACCCTAAACAATCTATATTCTTGTTCCTAATGATAAAAGGCATTCAGGAGCACAGACCTTGGGTCCCTCTGGACTCCCCTGGGTGAGTGCCCCACCCCTTCACTTTATAAAAGGCCTTACATCTCAGGAACTGTTGAGATCCCCACCCCTAAATCATAAATATTCTTGTTCCGTACCATAAGACGCATTCAGTGATCCAGAACTTGGACCCATCGAGACTTACCTGGGACATGACCACCCTTCACTTCATGAAAGTCGATGCATATCAAGTTCATTCTGTGATCTTGGTTATTGAAATTACCAACATTAAACGCAGGCCTCCTAGCAAAACCTATAATAAGCTATAATTTTGTGCCAAAGCTATAAAAGCTTTATTTTGTTCATAAAACCTATAAAAAGCCTGTATTTTTATGAAAAAAAAACTACATTTTTCACTTTTTGAACATTCTTGCGACTCAACCCTAACTTTTCTTCAAAATGCACTACTATTTTTTACTTTTTAGTCCCATAAAAAGTGATGAAAACTGTCAAGAAATTGTATTTTTTTTTCCTTGCTCGCTTGGACTTTGTAAAATTCAGATCAACTTTATCTAAGTAATTTATGGCACAAAAATTCATCAAATATTTTTTCTTCAGTTTTAAATCTTTATGTAAGTTTGGAAGGCTCTTTTTTTTTAACCTGTATTTTTATTGAAAAACCTGTAAATAACCTATATTTTGATTAAGAAGAACATATATAAAAACCTATATTTTCAAAGAGGGACACTAGGAGGCCTGTAAACGTTTTGAACAGTTCTTCAGAAGTCAGATGAACGATTCAGCAACAATGGCCATCTGGTTTGTTGTTGCTCCTGCTTTTAGCATGGCGCAATTTAGGGATCCGAAGTTCGGTCCGTTTGTTCGTTCATCCATCGGTCCAGGTCCACATTTGTGAGAAACCTTAACTTCGACCCAAATGTTCAATTCCATATCTCAAGAACTATTTGTGCTAGAGTAATGATACTTGGTACCCACTTGCATCTTGGGATGCCTACCCACGTGTGAGTATGCATATCTGTCCTTCACCTATATTTTACACGTCACTATGTAATTTTTGCGTCAACCCTAAATTTTCAAAGTTAATTTCTCAAGACCTACTAGAGCTAGAGTAATGCTAATTGGTACATACTTTTATCTTGGGATGAACAGCAACCTGTGGGTATCCATATTTGGCCGTGACCTATATTTCATGTTTCATTGAATTTGTAATTTTTTTCATCAGCCATAGTTTCTTAATCAGATTTTGGAAGAAAGAGACTCTTAGTATGCAGAATTAGGTAATGTTCCAGTGACTTTTGCCCTGGCAGGCGCAACGCCGCCTTCTGAGGATTTCTTGTATTAGTTACATTTGTATTTTTGAATGCAAACACTATTGAAATCTACATTAAATATCACGCTCATTCTTTCACTTGCTTAGATTTTTAAGTAAAAATGGTATATGTACAATACAGAAGAGTTGGTTTTCTTGCAAACTCTGTTTATATGATATTTTGATATAGTTTGTTAAGTGTGCTTTAACGAAGTACTCGTAATAGTATACACGGTGGTATTTGTGAACATTACACCAACACAGTACCAGCCTCGATGGCTCAGTTGGTATAGAGTGTCCGCTCCGGGAAACGGGAGGTCACGGGTTCGATTCCGGGCCGTGACATACCAAAGTCGTTAAAAATGGTACTAGCAGCTCCACGCTTGGCACTCAGATTTACGGGGTAGAGCTAGGACTGGTCGACCCAGTGTCAGGATAATGTGACTGGGTGTGGTATCATGTAATGTGTCTGGGACATGATACTTCAGTGAGGCAGCACTATAAAAATGAGCATTGAGCTCCCTGTCGCAACCAGACACCGTCGTGATATGACTGAAAAATTGTTGAAAGCGACGTTAAACCCGAATTCACACACACACACTACACCAACACAGCAATTATTTTGAGTTTTGCTGATATATATACCAAACATGTGGTAATAACAAAAAAAGGCATAACGAATATTTGATTTTAGAGAAGTTTTTTTTTTTTTTTCATTCTTTTTTAATGTATAGAATATATAAGAACACGTTTCATTCATTTCAAAGAGATTTCAAATTTTTTTAGCTAAAAAGTGGCTTGTTGGTTCATTTGAGGTTTAACGTCCCTGACAACACTATATATGTCATTTTGGAGACGTTGCTTCCAATTTTGTGGGATTTTACCCGACATTGAGATGAAATGACATCTCAAGCCCTGTCGCCCAAATGAAACCAATAGGGTTTATAAGCATGGATGGTCCGACTCACACTGCTTTGCACAAAGTGGTTTACCAGTAGTCATGTGCGGACAGTTTCAGCTCTGCGTGGAAGCATCATGCAGCCCATCTATCTCTTCAAGCCCTGATGGGCGGGGCCGAGTCTTTTAGAATAGTTTTATAGCTGATTTCCTGGAGAAATAAAATTCATATACTATTTACTACAATTTTGAAATCTCATTGAAATTAATGAATACTTTTCTTATACGTTAAGATAAGGCGCATACACTCCTTTAACCCCAGGTTTGCAATGGCAGAAATTTCGAAGTGGACTGTGATTTTCAAAATATACAATTTTGGATAGCCAAATATACGAAGCAGTTATCTGAGTACTTTTCATCACGATTCTTTGCTGTACTGATGTTTTAGAGCTAGCCATGTTTCTATAGCCTAAGTAATAAGCCAGGTGATTTCGGCAATTTCTTAAATACGTCTCAGTTTTGTTTGGCAAATACATGTATTCAAGAATTTAATTTTGTGTCAATCATACTTGCGCATGCCCAACGTGTACATGTAGAAATGCTCCAAACTTGGAAGATGTTTAAAATAAGTATGTTTTAGTTTGTTTAGAGATGTCTTTCACCCAATTTACCAGGATGCCATTTTGAGAGCAAAAGCATAGATTGTATTTACACAACATACATGTATTTAATGTGCAGCTTGGTTAATGGGTTTAGAAGGGGGTGGTGGGGGTGGGGGGGGGGGGGGCAGGGTCAGCCATGCAGAGTTGCTTCTAGGGTGCGGGATTGCGGGATTCCCGCAT
This sequence comes from Lucinisca nassula, assembly GCA_963580285.1. Lineage (NCBI taxonomy): Eukaryota > Metazoa > Mollusca > Bivalvia > Lucinida > Lucinidae > Lucinisca > Lucinisca nassula. Next base: position 20,132 of record CAUZLF010000120.1, on the reverse strand, counting down.
ATTTTTCTGTGTTGGCCCTGAATTTGAAATTGTCTGCGTAAAATGTTACGCAAAACGACGATTATTGGCGCATTTCGGCTCCTTCTGTGCGTATTTCGGTCATTATATGAACTTTCCGGTTTCTTTGAAACATCGGTGATTTCCGTTTTTTTTCGGCAGTCTCATATAGCGGGATTTTTCCGATATTGAATTTTGGACAATTTCAGTGGTTAATTGGATCACATGGGGGGGATCACGTGATATTGTTTCAGCGGCTCCAGCTTCAAAATGGCGCAGAAATCAATCATGTCGTTCTTCGGGAAAACTTCAAGTTCGGAGGGCACAAATGTTGAAGTATCCAGTCCTCAGGAGGCTGACATACCGAGCTCTGAACAGTCCTCTGGTCCTTCGAAGAAGAAACAGAAGTTCGAACATGTCTATCAAGACGACAAATGGCCCGAAAAATGGCCGTTTCTAAAGAAGACGGAGAAGGGCATGTTCTGCCAGATTTGTCTTAAACAAAAGAAACGTAATGCACTAACCGAGGGAAGCACAAACTATCGTACAAGTACCATAGAAAGACATATCAGCACCCGTGATCACCAAGATGCAATCAAAGAGGATGCGATGCGGCTGGGCTTTAGCGAGGTAAGATACCGTTTTGTTTTTATGAAAATTTAATTTACACTTTTGTCACAATGAGGCAAGAAAGATTTCTTTAGGATAAGGGAAATCTACCCACACTTGCCTTGTTCTCTCTCTGTCTTTCCCCCCTCTTTGCCCGCCACCCAGGTCTTGTAGGAAAAAAAATGAAAAAATGCCTAGGCTAGGGGCCACTATGCCCAAATTTTTCATGATTTTAAAAACTGCCCACCCCTCTCGCAAGTGGTTCCAATTTTAATGTTAAGATGGAATGGATTTAACAGAACCGTCATGAGATAAAAGTGCAACTGCCCAGCACTCTTGAAACTATTTTTTTATTCATTTCAGTTATACATTTGGGATGTTTTACATATTTCTATAACAACAGATATTTATTTCAGAGATTAAAGTATTAAACAAATTTTGATGGCATTTTAAGCTGTTTAAATGCCACACTAATGGCAGCTCCAATGAGTACAGAACAAATGCATTTTTTGCTTTAAAACAAATTGTGGATACTCATCAGAACTGCCTTATTAAGGCAGCTCTAATGTGTACCAACAATCAAACTTTCAGCAAAAAATCACCAGAAATGCTATTCTAAGAGCAGTAACAAAATATTAAACTTGTGTTTTTCAGGCTGCTGACAATGCTGTTAAGAAGAGTAATGCTGAACCAGCAGTAACAGCTGCCATGAGAACAGTGTTTTGGATGGCATGTGAAGATATTCCAATACGAAAGTACCCAAGTTTGATCAATCTCCAAACACTGAATGAAAGTGCCCCTTTATCAAAGTAGAAGTAAAACAAAGATCAGGAATTGATACAATTAACTTACTCCATCCATAAAAGACACCAAAGGGAAAGAAATACAAACATTAAGCGACCAGACCATAATGGAAACCTAAACAAAGGAAGGCCATATGGACAGTTACTTTCCCACAAAATGGCCATATGGCCATCCAAAATTAAAAGACACAAGTGATACACACAGTAAGTAACAAACAACAACATAAACAAATCGCCACAGAAGAGCCGCCTTGGAACGGTCAGTGGAAGATTTCCACTGGGGGGCTTAAATCGATTTTACGTGGCCACAATCCTCGCCCTTACTTCCGTCGCGATTTAGACAAATAATTTGTTCAGTCCGCATGAAGGCCTCCTAACTCATCAGTGCAACATCTCCGTGAACACAGAAATCAAAGAACCACAGAGGTGAGACAACGGTGAGGACTCGACAGCAAGAAACCACTGAAATGCTGGAGCAAAAGAAAACCAACAGTTAGACTCCGATGAGCCCGACCAGAGACAGAGCATCAGGCACCAACCAACATTATCTCTTTAATTTTCAATAAGCCTTTACGTTGGAGCCGTCATAGAATCTGAGGCCTGACCCACCGGCGTGCAATTAAAGAGGGAAGCAAAGTTGCCAACCGTGATTGGGTTAACTACCATGCATGCAGTCTGTCGTATAATATCCATGTTGTACCCAATCTTTTTATATCGAAGAATGATTTTACGAAATTGGGTGCTGAAGTCATTGCGGTTATATATTTTTCTGAATTTATATACTAAGTCACCATAAAATTCGGGTTCCGATAGACCTTGTTGCAGAAGAGATTTAAGTCCAATATTGAATTTTGAAACCAAATCAGAATGGCGTCCACAAAACCCCGAAAAGGCCCCGCGCAGTTTATGGTACCGATAACCCTGATTAAGGAGTTTAGCCGTTAATAATTTATTACGAGTGTTGAAGTCAGTTACATGACTACACACTCTAGCAAATCGAATTAATTGCGAAATATAAACGCCACAGGATGGCGCACGAGGAACACCACCATCCAAAAAAGGAAAATTTACAATCTCAAAATCAAAGTCATCGCGTTTATCATAAATTTTGCACGAAACAAATCCATCTACAATAGATAGATGTAAATCCAAAAACGGGGCCTCGGTATCAGAAGAACTCGCTTTATTTAACTGAAGTTCTAGGGGGTAAATCCGACCGACCAAACCATCAAAATAGGTATTATCAATATTTAATAAATCATCTAAATATCTAGAAGTAGAGCTAAAAGCGTCAATAATTTCAGATTGGTTATCAATGGAAAGCGACAAAATGAAGTCTCTTTCATAACAATACAAGAACAGATCAGCCACAAGAGGTGCGCAATTAGTACCCATCGGAACACCCACAATCCGTCCAAACAACTTAGTACCGAATCTAATATAAATATTGTCAAGTAGAAAGGTGAGGGCATCACACACTTTCTGACATGACCAAAGTGCATAACTCTTATGCTCTTTAGAAGTGAAAAATGCATTTCTGACATTACATGCAAGATAGAGAGAATCTTCTCTGTGAAAAGCCCATTCAATTAAATCATTAAGCTTTTCTTTTATAAGATTATGAGGAAGTGTAGTGTAAAGAGTGGAAAAATCGTAGGTAGACAGACTGGAAGCACGAAACTGTCTAGATTTCAATTTATTTAAAACCTCGTTCGAATTTTTTATAGACCAAAACAGATTTCTTCCTGATCTTTCAAAGACTTTATCACAATATTTAATTACATGCGTTTTAATAGCAGTAAGACAGGAAGTTAATAATTTAGAAAGTTCAGTGGTAGTGCAAGAACTAGAATTTGCAATAAACCGTGCTTTGTAAGGTTTTTTATGAAGTTTTGGTAACCAGTATAGCGTAGGAAGCTTGTCTTGGCCTTCGTTAACACACACAGCAAACTTGGTGGCTGAAAGACAAACATGTTTATCTACTATAGCTCTCTCTTCAGCCAAAGGCTGAAGTTCATAGGCCTTAGTACCACCAAGCTCCTGCTTAAGCGTGTTAACATAGTGGAGCCGTCACACAACGACGACGTTGTTAGCGGCCTTGTCTGCAGGGGCCAAAACAAACTTCTTATGAAATTCTTGAATACCTAGTTTAAGATGACGTAAAGACGTCTTGGGCTTAGGAGGTAATAAGTTAGTATTTTGAGAATAGAAAGAAATGCGTTTATTCACTAGTCTTAAAATGCTAAGTTTCCAGTCCTTTAGGGCTTTACACTCAACATACTCTCGCTTACACCATCGATTACCGAATTCATTCAAGGAAGCAGCGATTTCATCTCTACATTTACTGAAATCAATTTTAGAAGGAAACCGATATTTCGGTCCTTTAGAAATTATATTCCTTATCCTAGAATCAGGAATAATTTTCAAATTGCCAGTAATTACATGACCAGCAGCAGGATAGCAATACTTTGAGTTTTTACAATCACATGAATCAGGAGTATTAGCATCAATATCAAGATCTGAAACAAGTTTATTGAAATTAAAAATGATAGATCTAACAGGTTTGTTATATTTATAGCAAATTATAGGTGTTTCAGTATTTTGAAAATAAGCAGGAATGGAAGAAAGCACCGATCTTTCACGGAAGATACTGGGCAAATCTATAAAATCCATACCTTTATTAATGAAGGATATTTTGAAGAAATGACGTTGATGATTAATTTCAGAATCAATGTAAGGACGGAGAGTATGCTGAGTATAACCTCTAGTTAAGAGAGCCGCATCATATAACTGATGAGAACTATCGTAGAATTTATTCGCCTCGGTGTCCAGAAGACGTAAAACAGAAACGGGTAATGAACTTAAAAATGAAAGCATAGAGTGGCGTCCATGATTTAATAATATAATTGACAGTCACTTCAGTCTAGTATTGTTTCGTTTAAACGCACTCTTTTCTTTTCTTTTCAAACCTCTCTGTTGCCAAAAATGCAACCTATACATCTAGAGCTGCCGGCGAAGAACTACAAGAAAGCATAGCTGAAGTAGTGCATGAAAACTCTGTTAACAAAATTAAACATGCAGACATGTTTTCTGTCTTAGTTGATAAATCAACTGATATAAGTGTTTCTAAACAAATGGTGGTCTATGTCAGAATTATTGATCAGAACTTCGAACCTCAAACAATATTTTTGAAAAATATGACTATTTCTGAACCAAAATCAGATGCAAAGGTTCTGTTTAACAATTTATGTTCTCTTTTGGAGCAAGAAGGGCTATCATTTAGCAAGTTGAAGGGATTCGGAAGTGATGGTGCGGCAGTTATGGTGGGGCGAAAAACTGGGGTGGCAACCAAGGTGAAGGAAAAAAGCCCCCACTGTGTAAATATACATTGTATGGCACATCGCTTTAACCTGAGTACCTCTCAAGCCTCAAAAAATATTCCAGTTTTAAAGGATTTTGAATCAACTTTAAGTGACTTATACTACTATTTCGGAGGGAGTAAGTCTGGCAACAGAGCTTGTGAGCTTCAAGAAATTCAAAAAGTACTGGAACATCCACAACTGAAGGTAAAAGAGTGTCATGAAATAAGATGGCTTGCCTTCTATGAAGCTGTTTTTGCTGTGTTTAGGTGTTGGGGCTCACTCATTACTTACTTTAAACAACATGATGATAAAAAGTCCAAATCATTCCTTGAAAAGCTTTTGGACTATAAGTTTGTAGCTATCATGTACATGTTTATGGACATCCTTCCATCAGTTTCTCAGATGAGTCTTGTCTTACAGAAGCAGGATATTGACATTGCTGCCATCAACCCAGCCCTTTCTGAATTGAAAGAAAAGATCAAGCAAGCTAAGAAAGGCAAAGCATTCTATCAGAGGGAGTTTAGTGACAAAATATCTATCAGAGAGGACAAGTCTGAAAAAGTGAAAGAAGTGGTGCTTAAAGGTCATAAACTTGGACTTGAAAAATCTTTGAAATAGGTGTCCAAAGAAGTTGAGGAAGTACGGGACAGTTTTTGTGAGAAACTCTCAAACAATATTTCTGACAGGTTTCCAAGAGAAGCTGTGGATGTTTCAACAGCTTTTCACATATTTGGTTTGAGGCCACTAAGTTTTCTTTCAAATGAACAAAAAGAGGAGTTTGGAAGCAGAGAACTTGACATTCTTCTTACTCATTATGGGAGTGAAAAGAAAATTGGGGAGGTTGTCAGTAAGCCTATGATTAATGCTGAAGCTTGTCGTGCAGAGTGGTCCATGGCTAAGAAAATAGTCATGGATCAAATGTATCCAAGGGACAGTACTAAGATACTTTGGAAACTTATGTATATGTATCATAGAGAAAGTCTCCCCAATCTTATGATTTTGGCAAACTTGGCACTAATTATGCCTTATCAGACTGCAGACTGTGAACGGGGCTTTTCCTGTCAAAATGGGATAAAAACCAGCAGGAGAAGTAGAATGAAGGAAAAGTCTATGAACACTCTGATGACAATTAAAGTAGAGGGGGGATCTATTGAGACATATGACTTTTCTAAAGCAGTATATGCTTGGAAAACAAAGAAAAATAGAAGAATTTTTAGTGATGTGAAGAAATGAATTCAGCTGTGAAAAATGGAGATACAATTGTACAAGTTTTTTCAGTACTGATAGTGTTTCAAGTTCTTTGGTGCATAGATACACTAGCACCTGAAGCCATTTTCATTTTTTTTTTGGCAGACTGCAGTTATGTATTGGAGGAAACACTATGTTAACAAGAAGATTTAATAAGGAATCATCTTGGGTACCTAGTCTTCCTCTTTAAGTTAGTTCTTGGAAAAGGAGACATTTTTTTCCTGATCAGTCATTATTTGCTTGTGTATCTATTCACCTTCAGATATGGAGTGGGATGAACAAATAATTGAACAGAGACAGTGTTTAACTATAGCAGTACTGTGTGAGCATAGTACAAAATGCAGTATCTTGTATTAGTTGTGTTTCACTTTTGAATAATCGTTTGTCAAAGTATATGTTGGTTTCTCTTCGATATTCAGCAATTTCTGTGAAACTGCTCAGTGGCCCTGTAGCAAGAAAAATTGGCCCCATTTTTTTAACACAAGGGGGGAGTTGGCCCCCTTGCAAGAATTCCTAGAAGCAACTCTGGCCATGTGAAAATATGTCATAAAAACGCAGTTTATCTCAATGTGTCAATTTACCAGACAGGGCAACATAAATATAAGCATCTACTGTACAAATAAACCCTTTTCACCATCATAATTGTTGTTAAACCAGTATTTGAGCAGCATTATTATCTTTTTGTCGCACCTGCTTTAGCAGGAAGACAGGCATGCAAGTTTCCGTCCGGTTGTTCATCCGTCTGTCCGTCTTTCCGTCAACATTTTACACTGGGTGTCTTGTCATTGCAACTCCTCCAACAGTTTCATACCGATTATTTTGAAACTTTGTTTGTGTTTTGCCATGGTATGAGGATACCCGGGTGGTTTGGACTTTATCATCGGATCAATTTTTTAATTTTTCCACATTGTGAACTTAGTCATTTTCAACCTTCATTTGATATATGATAGGTACCTCTTGTCATCGCAAGTCATCTTGCAAAAATTTACCGATTATTTTGAAACTTTGCATGTGCTTTCGCCATAGTATGAGGATGTGCATGTGGTTTCGACATAAATCCCAGAATTTTTTTTTCACCTTTTGCACATTGTGAACTTGACCGGCCCCGATAGCTCAGTTGGTAGAGTGTCCGCTCCGGGGAACGGGAGGTCTGGGGTTCGATCCCGGGCCGCGACATACCAAAGTCGTTAAAAATGGTACTAGCTGCTCCTCGCTTGGCACTCAGGTTTACGGGGAAGAGCTAGGACTGGTCGATCCAGTGTCAGGATAATGTGACTGGGTGTGGTATCATGTAATGTGTCTGGGACATGATACTTCAGTGAGGCAGCACTATAAACGTGAGCATTGAGCTCCCTGTCGCAACCAGACACCGTCGTGATATGACTGAAAAATTGTTGAAAGCGACGTTAAACCCGAATTCACACACACACACACATTGTGAACTTAAGCCATTTTAAAGCTTCAATCGATATAATATGATAGTACCTCTTGTTGTCGCTACTCCTCTTACAGTTTTATATATATCATTTGAAACTTTGTGTGTGTTTTTGCTATGGTATGAGGATATGCATGTGGTTTGCACTCATCTTCGGATCAATTTTTATTACTTTTTCAACATTGTGAACTTAGTCATTTTTAACATTCAATCGATATATAAAAGGTCCCAGATGAGATTGACTAGGCGGAGCTATTCGGGTGTTGTCAATATATGTCAAATTCGCTGAGTCCACGAGAAGATTCGGTAGAGTGCCTTTCGCACGCTTTCTACAAGCAGACGAAATGGTTATATATATTATACGCCACAGCTATGATTGTGTTACAGCTGAATTCACACAGTCGAGTAACTCGGTTTACCTTTTTGTTAATGCTATAGTTTGTACCTGGCTATTCCTAAGGCAGGTACAAACTATAGCTCCGCCTAGTCAGTCTTATCTGCGACTACTATACCTCTTGTCATCGCAACTTGTCTAACAGTTTTATACCGATCATTTTGGAACTTTGCATGTGCTTTTGCCATGGTATAAGGTTGTGCATGTGGTTTCGAAATAATTCTCAAAATATTTTTTTTTCACTTTTTGCGCATTGTGAACATAGTCATTTTTAAGCTTCAATTGATATATAAGCTTCAATTGATATATACTGAACCGAAAAAGAAACGCAACTCCAAATATAAACGCGAGAAATACTCAGGTTTGCAGAAATTCATTTTAAGACGCAATAATACAATTCTTCCTGATTGTATCTACCATAGAGAGTTCAATTTCCAGTGAGAATGTTTGGAACAAATCCGTTTTGTCATAGAGGTAGTCATTTCACAAGTTCAAAACATAAGCAGTTAATAGCAAGTATGTCCACCGTTTGCATTCAGTCCTGCACGCACACGCCTGCTCATGGACAGGATTAAACGATTGATCTCTGCCTGGGGAATAGCATTCCACTCCTTGACTCGTTGGTGGCTGGGGCGGTTACGTACACGCCTATCCAAGAACTCTGGACTATATTGAGGCCAGTGCATCACGTCAACGTTGTTTTGCTGAAGAAGCGGCGTGTTGAGCCTTGCTGCATGCGCCCAAGCATTATCCTGTTGAAACGTAACGTTGTGCTGTCATACATAGGGAACAACTACCGGTCGTAAAACGACGTCAACTTAACGCTGAGCCGGCAAAGATTCCTATATGAATACCAGGTGCGTTCTGTGACCATAAGATATGCCAGCCCACACCATCAACCCACCGCCTCCAAATTGATCACGTTCATCCAAACAATTGTAACGATAACGCTTTCCGTCACGCCTGTACACACGTTGACGGCCATTAATTCTGTACAACAAGTACCTGGACTCGTCAGAAAACATTACCTTACGAAGGGGAAACAGGTTTGGCCTATGTTACCTGAGCCATGCCATTCTAACTTGACGTCGTCGTGGTGTTAATGGCATACCAACGTACGGACGACGAGGATGTAAGTCAAACTTTTGGAGGCGATTCCTGACAGTATCTGCACTTATTCTATTGTTCTGCGTTCCTGGTGTCACCTGAGACGTCTCAACGGCTATACGGAACTGATTACGAAGGTGGGTTAGAAAGATGTATCATTCCTGTTGACGTGTTGTGACGCGTGGACGTCCACTTCTGGGCCTGTCATTCGTCATTCCCGTTTGACGTAGACGCTGGTACAAGCGATTTATCGTCAATTTACGCACTTGCAAGAACCTGGAATTGACAGCCTGAGACGTCCCACGTAGAAGTATTTAGACCGCTAAGTTACGTTGATCTTGCGTCAAACGTACCATATTCCGTAGAGAAAGTTTACCGGATTTTTGAAACCTAAACTCCGATAACACAATATGCCAATACGATGAGGTTACTGTATACATTTAATGTACTGCAGGAGGAAATGTTGAAAACAACGAATTGCCAAGTGGAGCGTTAAACTGTACAGATATCGCCCAAATGTTTTCTTCATAAGAAAGTTTGAAGAGTATGAAGGTAAATCGCAAAATAATTTGCCAGTCAACCTGATGGTTGCATGAAAATAGTTTGGGTTAAAAGTTGCGATTCTTTTTCGGTTCAGTATACGATAGGTACCTATTGTCATCGCAACTACTCTTACAGTTTTATACCGAGCATTTTTAAACTTAGCATGTGTTTTCTCCATGATTAGGGTGTTCATGTGCTTTGTATATATTTCTTGGATCATTTTAGTTCCATTTTATCACATTGTGAACTTAGTCAGTTTTTTACCTCACATATATAGGCTATGGATTCTTCTCATATAAAAATCAAAAATTAGTTCCTTTAAGAGCAATGAAAACATTCATAAGAAAGAAGATGGGCCATACTACGTAGTTTCGGCTAATAAAGCCTCATCAGTGACCCTGTCATGATCCGGCAAAGAAAGCCATAGGAAACATACTGCAATTTTGCAAATTTCGAATAGGCAGTCGATTCAAAGACTGATATAAATCAAAATGGGGTCAAAAAAATTAAAAACCTGTCTAGAATGAGTCTAAATCAATAATTTATTTCTGATTTCTCAGAATATTCACGATGATCTCAAAGGACCAAAAGTAAAATATAAACTGCACTGTGGTTGATGTACGGGGAGACGTTTTACGGCCGCCACACGGCACAACACCAGCTGCAGTGAAGGCAAATATAAAGCCCTATATTCATATCTTCTGCCTTAAATAAACTTTTATTTTATTTTTTTGTGTGGGGGCAGGTGGGGAGCAGGTGCGACATCAACTTAACCGAAGTTGAATCTCTGGTTTAACTTATACACTTCTAAATTTAGAATCTACATTTGGCGTCTAATATCATAGCAGTGAAAAATTACAACAATTGGTTTTGGTCGCGCCAGCTTTAGCAAGGTGAGATATAGGGATCAAAATTTCCATTTGTCTTCATTCGATCGTCGACATTTGCATCAACCCTAGCATCAACCCTGACCAAGTCCATATCTCAGTTAATATTGGTACCACAGTGATAAAACTTGGTACCTATTTGCATCTAGGGATGTCCACCCACATGTGTGTATCCCTTTCTGACCTTGACCTATTTTTTTATGATTACCGATTTTGTGATTTTTGCATGAATACTAGCGTCAACCCTGATGTTCCAAGTCCATATCTCAGTTACGATTGGGACAAAAGTGTTGATACTTGGTAACCACTTGCATCTAGGGATGTCCTTCCGCATGCGGGTATTCTTTTCTGACCTGAACCTATATTTTATGGTTCACCGACTTCGTGATTTTTGTGTCAACCCTGCTGTTCAAAGTCCATTTCTCATGTACTACTAGGGCTAGACTGTTGATACTCGTACTGGGTGACCTACCTACACGTTGGTTTCCTTTTTTGACCTTGACCTATGTTTCTTGTTGAATGTGTTTTTTTTTGCATTAAAGTGGGTTTTTATAGTTATTTACTTAAGCTCGACAAAGAATAGATATAGTATTTGGTACAAATTTGCTTCTAGGTGTGAGCACCTATGTGTGGGTATCCATATTTGACATTGAACCATATTTCACAGTTCACCGATTTGTGATTTTTGCATCAATTCCAAATACGCCAGCTTCTCAAGGAATACTCAACAAAGTTATAATGATAATTTGAACAGGTCTAGTGATTTCTGCACCTGCAGGCGTGACACCGCCTTCTTTAGATTATTATCTAAAACTTTAAGATCATACATGAAAACTAAATTATCCACATAAACTGGAGAAACAATGAGAAATTACCTGGGTTCTGTTCTGCAATGTATTGGACCTACAAAAGGTTTATTTTTAACGCAAAAAGGATCTAAAATCATGTTTAAGAACTATACGCGCCTTATCAGAACATGTTCTTTAATAATTTGACTTATAATTTAAACGTAAGCCATTCGTTTTTAAAAGGAAATTTTATAGTTGCCTTATTTTTATGTTCGATGGTCAATTAAAGACTTAAAAATGTCATGTGTTTTTATTCCAACTCCTGTACTATAAAATAAATGATTCAAACATAATCTGCAGCTTTATTTAGAAACGTTTATGGATAGTAATATTTGTTTCCTAATTCTTCACATACCCCAGTGTGCTTATTTAAACTGTTTGTGCGGGCCTCTGTGGCCTACAATATAAGAGCACTTGGTCTGGCTCGCATATATACACACAACCACGTACACATGTACACAGCCAAATGAAGTACAGTAGATGTCTTATTTCCTAGTTCCTAATTCTTAATTCCTAGTTCTTACTTCCTACATCTTTGTTTCTTTCGTTCCTTATCTTGATACAGCACTCGGTCAATCATGACCATGATGGCAGGAATATGGCGTGGTACATATAGGAACTAAGAAGTAGTAGCTAGGAAGTAAGACGTGCATGCATGCATGTACAGTGTAACTCCACATGGGTGTACGCATGAACGCACGCAAGTACACGTGCATGCAAGTAGGCATACATACATATATGCATACGCACGCACGTACGCAAGCATGCACACACACACATTGAGATAGACAGGCATACCGATTGACGGACGGACACAGGCAGCAAATTGGTAAACATATAGTCAGCCAGACAGACGAACAGACAGTTAAACGGACAGACAGACATATAGACATACATACACACCTGCATGTCAGCGTTTATACCTATAATTGTACAACTCGGAAATAAGAACTTGGAACTAAGAAGTAGGAACTAAGAAATAAGAAGTACGAACTAAGAAGTAAGAACTAAGAAGTAGGAACTAGGAAATAAGGCATGTGCATATGTGTACAGTGTATGTGCATGTGTGTAACTACGCGGGTGCATACGCCCGTACGCATGCAAGTACATGCACACGCAAGTAGGCATACATACACACATGCATGCCGGATCCACCCGCACACAAGCATGCATGCACACACACAGACAGGCATACAGATTGGCTGACGGACCTATGCAGCAAGTTGGCAAACATACAGACAGACAGAGATATAGACAGACAGACATACATCCATGTCACCGTTTATACCTATAATTATACAACTCAGAAATTGCAACTCTGAAATAAGAACTTGGGACAAAGAAGTTAGAAGTAGGAACTAAGAAGTAGGAACTAAGAAGTAAGAACTAAGAAGGAACTAGGAAGTAAGATATGTGCATGCATGCATGTACAGTGTAACTACACAGGCGTGCACGCATGCGTGCACAGAAGTAGGCATACATACATACATACATACATACATGCATACATACATACATACGCATGCACGTACGCAAGCACGCACGCACGCTAATGCATTGAGATAGACAGGCATACAGATTGACAGACACGCAGCAAGTTGGCAAACATAGTCAGACAGACGAACAGACAGTTAAACGGTCAGTCGGACAGACAGACATAGACATACATACACACATGCATATCAGCGTTTATACCTATAAATGTAGAACGCAGAAATTGCAACTCGGAAATGAGAACTTAGAACTAAGAAGTAAGAACTAAGAAGTAGGAACTAGGAAGTAAGACATGTGCATGCATGCATGTACAGTGTAACTCCACAGGCACGCACTCAAGTACATGTGCACGCAAGTAGGCAGATTACATACATATATTCATACGCACGCACACACACACACACACATTGAGATACACAGGCATACAGATTGACGGACGGACACACGCAGCCTGTTGGCAAACATACAGTCAGCCAGACAGACAGACGAACAGACAGTTAAACTGACAGTCGGACAGGCAGACAGACATATAGATATAAATACACACCTGCATGTCAGCGTTTATACCTATAATTGTACAACTCAGAAATAAGAGCTTGGAACATAGAAGTAGGAACTACGAAGTAGGAACTAAGAAGTAAGAACTAAGAAGTAGGAACTAGGAAATAAGGCATGTGCATGCGTGTACAGTGTATGTGCATGTTTGTAACTACGCGGGCACGTACGCACGCATGCATGCAAGTACACGCACACGCAAGCAGGCAAACATACATGCATGCATACATACATACATACTCACATGCATGCCGGATCCACCCGCACACAAGCACACATGCACGCACATACACAGACAGACAAACATACCGACCCATGCAGCAAGTTGGCAAACATACAGACGGACAGAAATATAGACATACAGACATACATCCATGTCACCGTTTATGCCTATAATTATACAACTCAGAAATTGCAACTCCGAAATAAGAACTTGGAACTAAGAAGTTCGAAGTAAGAAGTAGGAAGTAAGAACTAAGAATTAGGAACTAAGAAGTAAGAACTAAGAAGTAGGAACTAGGAAGTAAGATATGTGCATGCATGCGTGTACAGTGTAACTACACAGGCGTGTACGCATGCACGCACGCAAGTACACGTGCACGGAAGTAGGCATACATACATTCATACATACATACATACATACATACATACATACATACATACATATGTATGCCTGTCTATCTCAATGTGTGTGCGTATGTGCGTGTTTGCCTACGTATGTATATATGTTTGTATGCCTTCGTGCATGCACGTGTACTTGCGTTCGTGCATGCATACACGCCTGTGTAGTTACACTGTACACGCATGCATGCACATGTCTTACTTCCTAGTTCCTACTTCTTAGTTCTTACTTCTTAGTTCCTACTTCTTAGTTTTTACTTCTTAGTTCCTACTTCTTACTTCTTAATTCCTACTTCTTAGTTCCAAGTTCTTATTTCCGAGTTGCAATTTCTGTGTTGTATAATTATAGCTATAAAAGGTGACATGTATGTATGTAGGTCTGTCTATCTGTCTGTCTATATATCTGTCTGTCCGTCCGTCCGTTTAACTGTGTGTCTCTGTCTGTTTGTCTGACTATGTTGGCCAAATTGTTGCGTGCGTGCGTCCGTCAATATGTATGCCTGTCTGTTTGTCTGTCTGTGCATGTGTGCGTGCATGCGTGTACTTCTTAGATCTTACTTCTTAGTTCCGACTTCTTAGTTCTTACTTCTTAGTTCCTAATTCTTAGTTCTTACTTCTTAGTTCCTACTTCTAACTTCTTAGTTCCAAGGTCTTATTTCGGAGTTGCAATTTCTAAGTTGTATAATTATAGGTATAAACGGTGACATGCATGTATGTCTGTCGGTCTACATGTCTGTCTGTATGTTTGCCAACTTGCTGCATGGGTCCGTCCGCCAATCTGTATGCCTGTCTGTGTATGTGCTTGTGTGTGCGCGTGCATGTGTGTGCATCTGGCATGCATGCATGTATGTATATATGTATGTATGTTTGCCTACTTGCGTGTGCGTGTACTTGCATGCGTGAGTGCGTACTCGCCTGCTTAGTTACACACATGCACGTACACTGTAAACGTATGCACATGTCTTATTTCTGAGTTCCTACTTCTTAGTTCTTACTTCTTAGTTCTTAGATAATACTTCTTACTTCCTAGTTCCTACTTCTTACTTCTAAGTTCCAAGTTCTTATTTCCTCATTTCCTAGTTGCAATTTCTGAGTTGTACGATTATTGATATAAACGCTGACGTGTATGCATGTCTGTCTGTATATATGTCCATCTGTCTGTGCATCTGTCCGTTTAACTGTATGTCCATCTGTCTGTCCATTTAACTGTATGCCTGTCTGTCTTTCTGTCTGGCTATGTTTGCATACTTGCTGCATGTGTCCTTCCGTCAATCTATATGCCTCTCTCAATGTGTGTGTGCGTGCTTGCGTACATGTGTGCGAATGTATGAATGTAGGTATGCATGTTTCCCTACTTGCTAGTGCGTGTACTTGCATGAGTGCGTGCGTACGCGCCAGTGTAGTTACACACATGCACGTAACTGTACATGAATTCACATGTCCTTCTTCCTATTTCCTAGAAGCCTCCGTGGTGCAGTGGTTACGCTACTCGCCTTGTAAACCAGGGATCGCAGGATCGATCCCGGGCTTCTCCAGACTTTCGGATGAGTCTTTAAACCGAGGTCCCGTCTCCATATGACCATAGCTGTTGGTGGGACGTAAAACTAAAACTCACTCACTTCCTATTTCCTACTTCTTAGTTCTTACTTCTTAGTTCCTACTTCTTACTTCTTAGTTCCTATTTCTTACTTCTTAGTTCCTAATTCTTAGTTCCAAGTTCTTATTTCTGAGTTGCAATTTCTGAGTTGTATAATAAAGGGTATAAAAGGTGACATGCATGTATGTATGTAGGTCTGTCTATCTGTCTGTCTATATATCTGTCTGTCCGTCCCTCCATTTAACTGTGTTTCTCTGTCTGTTTGTCTGACTATGTTTGCCAACTTGCTGCATGCGTGCATCCATCAAAATGTATGCCTGTCTGTCTGTCTATCTGTGTACGATGCATGCTTGCTTGCGTGCGTGCATGCGTGCATATGTATGTATGCATGCATGTATGTATGTATGTTTGCCTAATTGCGTGCATGCGTACGCGCCTGGGTAGTTGAAGACACATGCACCTACAGTGTGCATATATGAATGCATGTGTTAGCACGCGTAAACGCACGCAGGTACACACACAGACATACATACTTACAGATATACCTGCATATCACCATTCATACCTCTAATTAAACATGTCGGAAATTGCAACTCGAAAATAAGAACTTGGAACTAAGAAGTAGGAACTCGGAAGTAGGAACTAAGAAGTAAGAAGTAAGAACTAAGAAGTAGGAACTAAGAAGTAAGAACTAAGAAGTAGGAACTAGGAAGTCGGACATGTGCATGCATGCATGTACAGTGTAACTCCACAGGCACGCTCGCAAGTACACGTGCACGCAAGTAGGCATACATACATACATATATTCATACGCATGTACGTAAGCACGCACGCACACACATTGAGATATACAGGTTGACGGACAGACACACGCAGCAAGTGGGCAAACATACAGCCAGCCAAACACACAGACGATCAGACAGTTGAACCGACAGTCGGACAGGCAGACAGACATAAAGATATACATACACACCTGCATGTCAGCGTTCATACCTATAATTGTACAACTCAGAAATTGCAACTCACAAATAAAAACTTGGAACTAAGAAGTAGGAACTAAGAAGTAAGAAGTAGGAACTAAGAAGTAAGAACTAAGAAGAAGGAACTAGGAATTGAGGCATGTGCATGCGTGTACAGTGAATTTGCATATGTGTAATTACGCAGGCACGTACGCACGCATGCATGCAAGTACACGCACACGCAAGCAGGCAAACATACATTCATACATGCATAATACATACATACACACCTGCATGCCGGATCCACCCGCACACAAGCACACACGCTCGCACATACACAGACAGACAGACATACCGATTGGCTGACAGACCCATGCAGCAAGTTGGCAAACATACAGACGGACAGAAATATAGACAGACAGACATACATCCATGTCACCGTTTAAACCTATAATTATACAACTCAGAAATTGCAACTCCGAAATAAGAACTTGGAACTCAGAAGTTAGAAGTAGGAACTAAGAAGTAGGAACAAAGAAGTAAGAACTAAGAAGTAAGAATTAGGAACTAAGAAGTAGGAACTAAGAAGTGGGAACTAGGAAGTAAGATATGTGCATGCATGCATGTACAGTGTAATTACACAGGCGTGTACGCATGCACGCACGCAAGTACACGTGCACGGAAGTAGGCATACATACATACATCGGACATACATACATACATACATACGTACACAAGCACGCACACACACACATTGAGATAGACAGGCATACATATTGACCGACGGACACGCAGCATGTTGGCGCACATACAGTCAGCCAGACAGACGGACAGACAGTTAAACGGACATTCGGACGGACAGGCAGACATAGACTTACATACACACATGCATGTCAGCGTTTATACCTTGAATTGTTCAACTCAGAAATTGCAACTCTGAAATAAGAACTTGGAACTAAGAAGTAGGAACTAAGAAAATATAAGTAAGAACTAAGAAGTAAGAAGTAGGAACTAAGAAGTAAAATCTTGGAAGTAGGAACTAGGAAGAAAGACATGTGCATGCGTGCATGCACAGTGTATGTGCAAGTGTGCAACTACACATGCGTGTACGCATGCACACTTGCAAGTACATGCGCACGCAAGTAGGCATACATACATACATGCATACATACATACCCTCGTTCGCAAGCACTCACGCACACTGACAAAGACAGGCATATAGATTGACGGACGGACACACGCAGCAAGTTGGCAAACATACAGACAGACAGACGCACTTAGTTCTTACTTCTTAGTTCCTACTTCCTATTTCCTACTTCTTAGTTCCTACTCCTTACTTCTAACTTCTATGTTTCTACTTCTTAGTTCCAAGTTCTTATTTCCGAGTTGCAATTTCTGAGATGTACAATTATAGGTATAAACGCTGACATGCATGTGTGTATGTATTTCTATATGTCTGTCTGTCCGTCCGACTGTCCGTTTAACTGTCTGTCCATCTGTCTGTCTGACTTGTTTGCCAACTTGCTGCGTGTGTCCGTCCGTCAATCTGTATGCTGGTCTATCTCAATGTGTGTAAGAGCGCTTGTGCTTGCGTACGTGCATGCGTATGTATGTATCTATGCCTACTAGCGTGCACGTGTACTTGCGTGCGTGCATGCATACACGCATGTGAGGTTATTCTGTACATTCATGCATGCACATGTCTTATTTCCTAGGGGCTTCTTCTTAGTTCTTACTTCTTAGTTCCAAAGTCTTATTTCGAGTTGCAATTTCCGAGTTGTACAGTGATAGGTATAAACGCTGACATGCATGTTTGTATGTATGTCTATATGTCTGTCCGACTGTCTAATTATCTGTCTGTCTGCCTGACTATGTTTGCCAACTTGCTGCGTGTGTCCGTCCGTCAATCTGTATGCCTGTTTATCTCAATGTGTGTGCATACGTGCGTGTTGCGTACGTATGTATATATGTTTGTATGCCTACGTGCGTGCACCTTAACTTGTGTTCGTGCATGTGTACACGTCTGTGTAGTTACACTGTACATGCATGCATGCACATGTCTTACTTCCTAGTTCCTACTTCTTAGTCTTACTTCTTAGTTCCTACTTCTTAGTTCCTACTTCTTAGTTCTTACTTCTTAGTTCCTACTTCTTACTTCAGAGTTCCTACTTCTTAGTTTCCAAGGTCTTATTTTCGAGTTGCAATTTCTGAGTTGTATAATTATAGGTATAAAAGGAGACATGCATGTATGTATGTATGTCTGTCCATCTGTCTGTCTACATATCTGTCCGTCTGTCCGTTTAACTGTGTTTCCATGTCTGTTTGTCTGACTATGTTAGCCAAATTGTTGCGTGCGTGCGTCCGTCAATATGTATGCCTGTCTGTCTGTCAATGCGTGCATGCTTGCGTGCGTGCATGCGTGTACTTCTTACTTCTTAGTTCCTACTTCTTAGTTATTACTTCTTAGTTCCTAGTTCTTAGTTCCTACTTCTTAGTTCCTACTTCTAACTTCTTAGTTCCAAGTTCTTATTTCGGAGTTGCAATTTCTGAGATGTATAATTATAGGTTATAAAACGGTGACATGCATGTATGTCTGACGGTCTACATGTCTATCTGTCTGTATGTTTGCCAACTTGCTGCATGGGTCCGTCCGCCAATCTGTATGCCTGTCTGTCTGTCTGTGTATATGCGTGTGTGCGCGCGTTTGCGCGTGCGTGTATGTGCATCTGGCATGCATGCGTGAATGTATGTATGTATGTTTGCCTACTTGCGTGTGCGTGTACTTGCATGCGTGCGTGCGTACGCGCCTACGTAGTTACACACATGCACGTACACTGTAAACGCATGCTAAGTTCCTACTTCTTAGTTCTTACCTCTTAGTTCCTACTTCTTACTTCTAAGTTCCAAGTTTTTATTTCCTCATTTCCTAGTTGCAATTTCTGAGTTGAACGATTATTGGTATAAATGCTGACGTGTATTTATGTCTGTCTGTCTATATGTCTGTCTGTCTGTCTGTATGTTGAACTGTATGTCCGTCTGTCCGTTGAACTGTATGTCCGTTTGTCTTTCTGTCTGGCTATGTTTGCCAACTTGCTTCGTGTGTCCGTCCATCAATCTATATGCCTGTCTCAATGTGTGTGTGTGCGTGCTTGCGTACGTGCGTGCGTATGTATAAATGGATGTATGCATGTTTCCCTACTTGCGTGTGCGTGTACTTGCATGAATGCGTGCGTACGCGCCGGCGTAGTTACACACATGCACGTACACTGTACATGCATTCACATGTCTTTCTTCCTATTTCCTACTTCTTACTTCTTAGTTCCTACTTCTTACTTCTTAGTTCCTATTTCTTACTTCTTAGTTGCTAATTCTTAGTTCCAAGTTCTTATTCTGAGTTGCAATTTCTGAGTTGTATAATAAAGGGTATAAAAGGTGACATGTTTGTATATAGGTTTGTCTATCTGTCTGTCAATATATCTGTCTGTCTGTCTGTTTAACTGTGTTTCTCTGTCTGTTTGTCTAACCATGTTTGCCAACTTGCTGCGCGCATGCGTCTGTCAATATGTATGCCTGTCTGTCTTCTATCTGAGTGTGCGTGCATGCTTGCTTGCTTGCGTGCGTATGTATGTATGTATGTATATATGTATGTATGTATGTTTGTATACTATACTAT
>CAUZLF010000119.1:2500-58619 GCA_963580285.1 Lucinisca nassula | reverse complement strand
ATCCAATTTAAAATATTCTCCCTTATACCATAAAAGTGAAGCTTGAGGAGCAGTATTTCACATGCAACTTTATCAAAGGCCATACTGAAATCAAGGAGGATGAGATCAGTTTGTTTACTACGACGGCTGATTGATATGTTGTGAGCCTAATATTGAAGGATTTGAATTTTGTCGGACATATTGTATTATTTTTCAACATAATCCCCTTCAGTATCTATACACTTTTGGCAGCGGTGTTTAAGGGCCTCAATGCCACTTTTATAGAACTCCTTTTCTTGGCTGTTCGGAAAGTCATCCACTGCATACATGCATACATGACGTCATCATTGGACTGAAAGTGGGTGCCTGAAATAGCCGTTTTCAGTTTTGGAAATAGATGAAAGTCTGATGGAGCGAAATCAGGTGAATAAGGTGGATGCTCAATCAATTTAAATCCACCATCGTTATTGGCAGCCACAGCAGTGACAGACTTGTGAACAGGAGCATTGTCCAGATGGAACAACACACTTTTAGTGAGCTTTCTGCGGTGCTTAAGTTTAATATTTTCCCGTAACTGCGTCAGAAGGGAAGCATAGTATGTGCCATTGATTGTTTATAATCTATTAGCAGAATATGATCTGCATCCCAGAAAACCGAGGTCATAACCTTCCCAGCTGATGGAACAGTCTTTGCCTTCTTTGGCGGGGGTGAGCCAGGGTGCTTCCATTGTTTCGATTGTTGTTTGGTCTCTGGGATAAAATAATGGACCCATGTTCCATCCATAGTTACAAATCTCTGGAAGAAAGTTGGCAGGATCTTCCTCAAAAAGGTTAAGATTAGCACACGATAATGTGCGCCTGGTGTGCTTCTGATCAACTATCAGAAGTCTTGGTACCCATCGGGTCGAAAGCTTTCTCATTGCAAGATCCTCTGTCAGAATGGAATGTACTCTTTCCTGTGAAATACCAACTCTACTGGCTATATATCTTTCTGTGACTCGTCTGTCAGTCAGAACAATATCATGGACTTTTTTTCTTTCTTTTAGTATTTTTTTTTTTTTTTTTTTTTTTTTGGATCAGATAGAAACCGCAGATTTTTTTTTTAAATCTTTTGGTTTTATTCTCGTTATTAACCCGTTACATAACACCTATTGGGATCCGGGTAATCCCAGCAGGTTTTCTCCAGTCCTCACAAGCTTCAAGTTACTCTAATTCATCTATATATATGTGCACCACACTTTCACTCCAACATTCATTGACAGTCTGGAGCCTGTCTTACAGAAAAAATAAATAAATGTAATATTTTCATGTATTGATTGATTGTGGTGCACCTTACTCACTTTCTTTCATACAAAGACTTTTCTGTAAAGTTTGTCGTAGTTATAGCTCTTCAATATTGCATTGACATTGTCCTCCTTCCGCTGATTCAAGAAGGGTAGTTGTCAGTTACTGGCGAAAGTATGTGCACTCAGTACTGGTTAACCGTTAAGGTCTAAGCTTGCCCAGGAAAGGTGTGGTTAGGTTAACTGACCGCGCTCGATATGATCTTAATGGGTTGAAAGGGCCGTAAAACTGCAAAACAAACAAATCAATATTGCATAGGGCATACCTGCTGTTAAGATTGTGCTATATTTTTATGCCCCCGCCGAAGGCGGCGGGCATATAGTGTTACACCTGTCCGTGCGTTCGTGTGTGTGTGTGTGTGCGTTTGTGCGGTTTCCAAAATCGTGTCCGGGCCATAACTTTGTTATTCCTGGATGGATTTTGAAACAACTTGGCAGAAATGTTAACCATCATGAGACGATGTGTCGCGCTTAAGACCCAGGTCTGTAGCTGCAAGGTCAAGGTCACACTTAGGGTTCAAAGGTCAAAAATAGGGTATATTATTCGTGTCCGGTCCATAACTTTGTCATTGCTTGATGGATTTTGAAATTATTTAGCAGAAATGTTAACCATCATGAGACGATGTGTCGCGTGCAAGATTCAGGTCTGTAGCTGCAAGGTCAAGGTCACACTTAGGGTTCAAAGGTCAAAAATAGGGTATACTTTTCGTGTCCGGGCCATAACTTTGTTATTTCTGGATAGATTTTGTCATTATTTAGCAGAAATGTTTACCATCATGAGACGATGTGTCGCGCCCAAGAACCAGGTCTGTAGCTTCAAGGTCAAGGTCACACTTAGGGTTCAAAGGTCAAAAATAGGGTATATTTTTTGTGTCCGGTCCATAATTTTGTCATTGCTTGATGGATTTTGAAATTATATGGCAGAAATGTTTACCATCATGAGACGATGTGTCGTGCCCAAGAACCAGGTCTGTAGCTTCAAGGTCAAGGTCACACTTAGGGTTCAAAGGTCAAAAATAGAGTATATTATTCGTGTCCGGTCCATAACTTTGTCATTGCTTGATGGATTTTGAAATTATTTAGCAGAAATGTTAACCATAATGAGACGATGTGTCGCCTGCAAGATTCAGGTCTGTAGCTGCAAGGTCAAGGTCACACTTAGGGTTCAAAGGTCAAAAATAGGGTATATTTTTCGTGTCCAGTCCATAATTTTGTCATTGCTTGATGGATTTTGAAATTATATGGCAGAACTGTTTACCATAATGAGACGATGTGTTGCATGAAAGACCCAGGTCCGTAGCTGCAAGATCAATGTCATGCTTAGGGTTCAACGGTCCAAAATAGGGTATATTTTTCGTGTCCGGTCCATAACTTTGTCATTGCTTGATGGATTTTGAAATTATTTTGCAGAAATATTAACCATCATGAGATGATGTGACACGCGGAAGACCCAGGCTTGTAGCTGCAAGGTCAAGGTCATTCTTAGGGTTCAAAGGTCAAAAATAGTGTATATTTTTGGTGTCCAGTCCATAACTTTGTCATTGCTTGACGGATTTTGAAATTATTTGGCAGAAATGTTTACCATCATGTGTCTATGTGTCGCGTGGAAGACCCAGGCTTGTAGCTGCAAGGTCTAGGTCATGTTTATGGTTCAAAGGTCAAATGTAGGGTATATTTTTGGTGTCCGGTCCATAACTTTGTCATTGCTTGACGGATTTTGAAATTATTTGGCACAAATATTTACCATCATGAGTCGATGTGTCATGCGCAAGACCTAGGTCGGTAGCTGCAAGGTCAAGGTTGCAAAGGTAAAAAAAAAATAATAGGGTCTATGTTTTGTGTTTGGTCTATAACTTTATCATTCCTGGATGGATTTTCAAATTATCTGGTATAAATGTTAACCATCGTGATGCGATATTTCACATGCAAGATCCATATCCGTAGTGCCAAGGTCAAGGTCACACTTAGATTTCAAAGTTCAAAAATGGGGTTCATTTTCATGTCTTGTCCATAACATTGACATTACTTGATGGAGTTTGAAATTACTTTGCAGAAATGTTTACCAACATGCAATGATGTGTTGTACCTAAAACCTGGGTCTAAGGCCCCAAGGGCAAGGTCACACTTAGAAGTCAAAGGTCAAAAGTAGGGTCTATTTTTCAGGTCTGGTCCATAATTTTGTCATACCTTGATGGATTTTGAAATTAATCAATATTTTTGCCTAGGGCCAAGACTACCATCCATGTATTTTTTTTATATTTTGAGAATAAGCATTTTTTCTCTTAGGGGACCATAACACTCATGTCCCCTGTCATATGGCGGGGGCATCCGTGTCCTATGGACACAATTCTAGTTTTTCAGTATATGTCAATGTAATAATATCGAGAGAATTTAGTGTATTTATATCATTCTCCGTATCGGGTACAAAGTAAAATCTTAATATTTACTAAGATTCCAATTTAAAGGACTGGCAGCCATGCCTATCATTAAGGGGTGAGGACAAGGAGAGGGGGAGTGGGAAAGGGCGGGTGGGGATGGAGGTTTGCACGGTACTATATACTTAAATAAATTGATTCACATAATCTGGTGTATTCTGATATACTTTGGTTTGATTCTTAAGTTCATGTAATGTCATTCATTAATGACTCATATTGGCTCCATTCTTTCTCAAATATATTCAAATTGTTGTTTGTAGCTGCAATATTTAGGTGCACCTTATGCATAAACTTAAGTCTTATTTTGAAGGAATCGAGTGTCAAAACTTGCTGTTTACATCTAGATACATATATATATAATATTTAGCATAAAATATTATGAATTGGACAGCTTTCGGATAAATATGCTCCTCCTGTTTACCAAATATGAAAAGTTCTTCTGAAATAGTGCAATATATGTTGTGTGATTTTAGCCATTTCAGTAATTCTTCAATAAACTGTTTAGTGTACTCACATTGCCATAGTAAATGTATTATACTCTCATTATTTAGCTTACAGATGGAACATAATGCCTTATTTCTTAATTTCATCTGAAAGAGTAATTTATTTGTAACTAATATATTATGGTTTATGCTGAACTGAAACCAAAGCAGTGCTGGATATTTTATAATTGTGAAAGGAAACATATATATTTGGTTCCAGTTCTCTTGTGAAAATCTGTAAACCTTGTTCCGTTGGAACTTCTTTATTTTTATTTAAGATGTCATATGTTACTTTTTATCCTTTATTTTGTTGTAGAAGGGGCAATAAATGACTTTGGATAAATGGGGACCTTTCTTTGTGTGTAATTGTAACTTTCGTTTCTTGAAGATATGCTTTTATTGCAAGTATTGTCCCATGATATAATAGGGTATTGGAATTTATGCCTGTTATATCTCTAAATTCTTCAAATGTGTAGAATTCTCCATTTTCTTTAACTAAATTGTTTATAAACCTTATTCCTGCTTGAAACCATGAATTGCAATATATATATGTTCCCCCTATTTTTATATTTTCATTATAAAATAATGGACTTTTTAATATCTATTCCTCATTTATATCTAGTGCTTTGTTCATATTTATAAAAGACTGAAAAACATTTTTCCAAAAAAAAGTTTTTTACCTTATTTATATTCTTTTTGATATATTCTGTCTTGCATGCAATTAATGTTTCCATGTTTATCACTTGTTTAATAAGGAACTGCCATTTACAGTCGGTTTCAAGAACCCTTTTAATCCATGTTAATTTCAAAGAATCCACAAAAGCATTTAGGTTAATCAATTTTAGCCCTCCTTCGCTATACTGTTTTGTAATCACAGTTCTTTTGATTCTGCTTGGTTTTTTGTTCCACAGGAAGCTGTAAAGTATTTCATTAATATGGTCTATGACTGTTTGGTTTGGGTTAGGTAGAGCTATAAATAAATGATTAAATATTGGTATCATAAAAGTTTTAATTATTGTGATTTTTCCCAAAGGTGTCGTAGATCTTTTACTCCATATTTTCACAAGGTTTTCCAATTGTTGCAATTTAGTTGTATAATTTTCTTTTATCATTTTACTAAGGTCAACATTAAACATAATTCCTAGAATTTTAAACTTTTGTTTCCCCAAGAAAGTTTCCATCTAGTTTTCATTGCACTTGTGCTATGCTTTTTAGAGCCAATCCATACAACTTGAGTCTTTTCAAAATTAATCTTAAGACCTGATATGTTCGCAAACTTATCTAGCTCTGCTAATGAATGGTTTAGAGAATCAGAGGATCCGTCTAAGAATAAAGATGTATCATCGGCATATTGGGAGAGTTTGAACTCCATGTTTCTATGCCTTTAATATTTCTGTTTTGTCTAATTTTGATAGCCAAAAACTGGGCACAAATAATGAAAATGTAAGGTGACAAAGGGTTACCTTGGCGACATCCACGTCCTATACTAAAGGATTCTGACATATGTCCACATTGGATAACTGTAGAAGTAATGTTATTATAAAATGTTTCTATCCACCTTCGTATTGAAGGACCAAAGTTTAAAAAATTCGATACTTTCTGAATAAAGGACCATGATAAGCAATCGAAAGCTTTTTCAAAATCAGTAAGTAATAAAAGACCAGGTATATATTATTTTGCTCTGTATAATTCATCAAATCGTAAATTAGACGTGTGTTTTCCCCAATGTATCTACCTTTTAAAAATCCTGTCTGATCCTTACTAATAATTGTGTTTAGAACCTGTTTTAGTCTGTTAGCTTTTGCACTTGATGCTATCTAATAAACAACGTCAAGAAGAGTTAATGGTCTCCAGTTCTTTATAAAATTCTTTGACTTACCCTCTTTCGGTATGCAAGTTATGACCCCTTGTCGCTGTGTGATTGAGAGTTCTTTTCTACTAAATCCTTCGTTAACTGATCTTAAAACAAAATGGCCTATTTTTTTTCCAAAAGACTTTAATTCTACGGTAAAGCCATTTATGCCGGGACTCCTGTCAGATTTCATTTGAGATAATGTGTTACTTATTTCTTTGTAAGTTAATAATCCTTCTATTTTAGAGGACTGGTCTCTGTTTAATTTTGTTATTTCATTTGCTTTCATGTAATCTTCCAAATCAATATTTTCTAATGTATTATCTCTTGACTTATACAGATTTTCATAGAACTTCTTAGTTTCATTTAAAATTTCTCCCTGGTCAGATATCTTATTCCCATCTTCTTGCTCCAGACTAGAAATAATTTTGATACATAGTTGTGTTTTTCTAAAGCACAAAAGTATTTTGTCGGTTTCTCACCCTGGTCAATGTACTGTGCTCTTGCTCTTACCATGTGCCCTTTAAGTTTTTCATGTCGTATATCTATAAGTTCACTTTTTAGTATTTCTAGCACTTTTTAGTATTTCTAGCTGATCGTAATTTTCTTCAAATCCATTATTCTCAAGTTGATTTATTTTATTTATTAGATTTATTAGATCTTTTTCTCTGCTATCTCGTTTTTTGTTTTTAAAACTTGCAAAAGAAATAGACTCTCCGTGAATTTCCATTAAAAGGACATCTAAAAATAACTGATCATTTATTGTGAACTGAATTTCTTCATCAGGTATACTATCTAAATCCTCTAAGTTATATACTGTTATAGCATATTGCTGTTTATGTTCTGTAATTTTTTTATTAATTTGATGAACATAGTTACGGTAAGTGACCAATTAGTTCGAACATGCAAAAAATAAATACTGATTCAGGTGTTCGAATTATTAGAAATTACTGTATCAAAAATTTATTGGTGTTCGAACTAATTAGAGTCAAAAGTTCGAACATAATATCACTTAACAAGGCATCATTATGTTTCCAATAAGATTTACCTTGCTTGAAATTAGTAAAGTTCAATTCTAAAGTGGTCATTGAATGTTCTGATCTGTAGCCAGAGTCAATGTCACATCTTTTGACAAATTGCTTCAGATTTTCAGATACACGGAAATAGTCCAACCTAGCCTGCTTACAGGGATTCTTTTTCCTCCAGGTAAATTTCCTTTTTGTTGGATAGTTTTCCCCGAAAGGATCTGTCAAGTATTTTTCATCAATAATTTCTAATACAATTTCTCTGGCCTTTGCATTGTTTATACCCTTATAGTTATAATAATCTATATCAGGATCTAATACACAATTGTAGTCACCACAAATAATTATATCTGTATTATCTATGTTGTCAGTATGCTCTATGTTGTCAGTATGCATTGAAATTTGTTTAAAAAAAGTCAGGATTGTCAGAATTTGGTCTGTCGACAATTAAAAAGTTTCCATTTTCATCTACTATATCATGATGAACTTTAAGGTCTATGTCCTTATCAAATAATATTGCAACGCCTCGTGAGTTTGATTTAAAATTGCTAAAGATACTTTTTCTGTTACCCCACTGGTTAATGATGTCTGCTTCATTTTCACTAATAAAATGTGTGTCTTGTAGACAGTAAATATCATATTTTTTATCTTTCAAGTACTCAAAAACATCAATTCGTTTTTCAGTGCCTTACAGGCCTTGTGCATTACAAGATAGAATACGTAGATTAGTCATTTTCAACTGTAAATTCTAACGATGTATTTTTGTACCGTGCAAGACGGGGTACGAAGGGAATGGCTGCCAGACCTTTTAGTTTAACATACAACATGAACAAAAAATACATAAAAAGAGAGAAAAATGCAAAAGGCATGTTATGTCTGAATCTCATGTTCTGCTGTTTCAGTAGATTCAAATAAAGACTTTTTGGAAATTAAATACAATATTTTCTTTCTGATATCAATTAGAAGTATACTGATAAAAATATTTAGTTTTTCTGTGTGTTGTCTATATGAGACTTAGTTTGCCAATTATAAACAAGAGGCCCATGGGCCACTATGCTCACCAGAACTCAGGCAGGTGGGCACTGCCCACGCCCACTGTCCACCATGTATTTTAACATGATATGATTTTGATCTACCGATCATTAAGTCTTATATGAGGCCCCTTTATGAAGTGGAGGGGAGAGAAACGGCTCCTGTGGACACCTCCCACACTCCCAAGTTGGTGTGACTGAATGTACTGTATCTAATCATAAGGAACAACAATATATATGATTATGGCCCGATGCACCCCAAGGAGACCCTAGGTTGGTGACAATGAATGTGTCTTATCATAAGGAACCAGAATATATATGGTTTAGGGGTGGGGATCTGTAAGGGTTCTGAGATATTGGGCCTTTTATGAAGTGTAAGGGGACTGGGGCATGGCCCTAGCACATCCTGGGCAACCCCAAGGTTGGTCTCACTGAATGTGTCTTATCGTACGGAACAAGAATATATGGTTTAGGGGCGGGGATCTGTAAGATTTCTGAGATATTGGGCCTTTTATGAAGTGGAGGGGGACTGGTTCATGGCCCCAGCACATCCCCCGGACCCTCAGGTTGGTCTCACTGAATGTGTCTTATCATAAGGACCAAGAAAATATAAAGTTTACGGGTGGGATCTGTATGGTTTTTAAAATATTGGGCCTTTAATGAAGTGGAGGGGGTGGGGCATGGTCCGGGCACATTCCGGGGGGATCCCCAGGTTGGTGTCACTGAATGCGTCTTATCATAAGGAACAAGAATATATATGGTTTAGTGGTGGGGATCTGAATGGTTTCTGAAATATGTGGCCTTTTGATGAAGTGGAGGGGGAGGGGCATGGCCCCTGCGCATCCCAGGGGACCCCCAAGATAGTGTCACTGAATGCATCTTATCACAAGGAACAAGAATATATATGGTTTAGGGGTGGGGATCTGAATGGTTTCTGAGATATTTGGCCTTTTATGAAGTGGAGAGGGTGGGGCATGGCCCCGGCACATAGCGGGGGATCCCCAGGTTGATGTCACTGAATGCGTCTTCTCATAAGGAACAAGAATATATATGGTTTAGGGGTGGGGATCTGTAAGGTTTCGGAGATATTGGGGCTTTTATGAAGTGGAGGGGGTGAGGCATGGCCCCGGCACATCCAGGGGGACCACCAGGTTGGTGTCACTGAATACTTCTTACCATAAGGAACAAGAATATATATGGTTTAGGGGTGGGGATCTGAACGGTTTCTGAGATATTGGGCCTTTTATGAAGTGGAGGGGGTGGGGCATGGCCCAGGTCCACCCTGGGGACCCCCAGGTTGGTGTCACTGAATGCCTCTTATCACAAGGAACAAGAATATATATGGTTTGGGGGTGGGGATCTGAATGGTTTCCAAGATATCTGGCCTTTTATGAAATGCAGGGGGTGGGGCATGGCCCAGGCACACCCCGGGGGACCCCCAGGTTGGCATAAAAGCATATGGCTGAAAGAAGTTTACTCAAGAAACATTTCTATAAAAAAATTGTCAAAATATCTCCAAAGGCTTGGCAGTAAATGCCTTTTTTCTATTTTCCCCATTATAAGTCAATGGAAACTCTAAGTTGCCATAGAAACCAAACTAATGAGCGGATTTTCATAAAAAACACAAACTTTCAACCCCCCAGGCCAAGGATGCTACAGATAAAATTTGGGCCCAATTGGCCCAGTGGCATCAGAGGAGATGTCGTTTGAAAATGTTGACGTCAGACAGACGACGACAGACGACGACGACAGACGACGACGACGACGACGACGACGGACAACTGCCTATCCTATAAGCTCCCCCGGAGCCTTCGGCTCTGGTGAGCTAATAACATTTATAATCCAATGCCAGTTATCAAATAACAATTATCAGCAAATGAAAAAACTCATCAGATGTCAGTTATCATCAGTTAAGATCGAATATCAGTTATCATCAAATGCCAGTTATCATTAAATGCCAGTTATCATGAAATCACAGTTATCATGAGATGACAGTTATCAATAAACCAGTTTTCAACAAATAACAGATATATACAGATATAGAAACAACAGTTATCATCAAATGTTAGTTATCCTCAAATGACAGTTATCATTAAAGACACATTTTGGATTGCATAACTCCCTAATGACCGTTTATCGAAATAGAAGTGAAGGCAATGATCAGGAATCGATACAATTAACCCACAGCTCCTATCAGTGACACCAAAGGGAAAGAAACACAAACATGAAATAACTAGACTCTAATGGAAACATCAATAGCGGAAAGCCAAAAGGACAGTTACTTTCCCACAAAATGGCCAATTGGCTATCCAAAATAAAATAATGTAAGCGATACACACACACAAAAGACACACCATAACAAAAATAAACCGCGACAGAAGAACCGCCTTGGAACGGTCAGTGAAACGAATTCCACTGAGGGGCTTAAATCGATTTTACGCAGCTGCAATCCTCGCCCTTACTTCCGTCGCGATTTAGACAAATAATTTGTTCAGTCCGCATGAAGGCCTCCTAACTCATCAGTGCATCATCTCCGAGAACACAAAAATCACACAACCACTGAGATGAAACAACGTTGAGGACTCAACAGCAAGAAACCACTGAAATGCTGGAGTAGAAGAAAACCAACAGTTAGACTCCGATGGGCCCGACCAGAGACAGAGCATCAGGCACCAACCAACAGACATAAAATTAAATTTCTTTAATTCTGAGTAAGTTTTTACGTTGAAACCGTCATAGAATCTGAGGCCCGACCCACCGGCTTGCAATCAAAGAGGGAAGCAAAGTTGTCAACCGTGATTGGGTTAACCACCATGCATGCAGTCTGTCGTATAACATTTATGTTATACCCAATCTTTTTATATCGAAGAATGATTTTACGAAATTGGGTGCTGAAGTCCTTGCAATTACATATTTTTCTGAATTTATATACTAAGTCACCATAAAATTCGGGTTCCGATAGACCTTGTTGCAGAAGAGATTTAAGTCCAACATTGAATTTCGAAATTAAATTGGAATGACGTCTGTAAAATTTTGAAAAGGCTTTGCGTAGTTTGTGATACCGATAACCCTGATCAAGAAGTTTAGCAGTTAACAATTTATTACGAGTGTTGAAGTCAGTTACATGACTAGACACTCTGGCAAATCGAATTAATTGCGAAATATAAACGCCATAGGATGTCGCACGAGGCACATCACCATCCAAGTAAGGGAAATTGACAATCTCAAAATCGAAATCGTCGCGTTTATCATAAATTTTGCAAGAAACAAACCCATCTACAATAGATAGATGTAAATCCAAAAACGGGGCCTCAGTATCAGAAGAATTTGCTTTATTTAACTGAAGTTCTGGGGGATAAATTTGATTGATCAAACCATCGAAATAGGTATTGTCAATATTTAATAGATCATCCAAACATCTTGAAGTCGAGCTAAAGGCTTCAATGATTTCAGAAGACTGCAGTTTTCAGATAAAAGATACCTAGGTATTTTTTGTCATTTACTAAGTCAAATTTGTCAAAGAGGGGCATAACTCTGGAGGTATGCGACGTGACATGCCAAAAAGTTAATCGGAACATCTTCTCATGGTCAGGGTACTGTAGACCAAGTATCAACTCCATGGGTCAAAGGGTTCTCAAGCTATTGTGTCCGCAAAATTTTATCATACGCCCCACCCTTATACAAGTTGAAAAAGGGAATAATTCTATTATTAATGGATTAATCAAAAAACGAAAAAATATGGGTCTGTTTAATTTTCATGTAGAATTTGCATATGAAGTTTCAGGGTCCTAAGCTAATTGGTTTCCAAGATACAGGGGGTCATTTTGACTATGTCAAATTTCTCAAAAAGGGGCATAACACTGGAAGTATTCGACATGACAAGCTCTAAAGTTAATCAGCACATCTTCACATGGTACCAAGTATCAACTCCATGGGTCAAAGTTATCATGTCCGCAAAATTTTATCATAGGTCCCGTCTTTATACAAGTTGAAAAGGGGAATAATTCTATTATTAATGGATTAATAAAAAAAAAAAAACAAGAATATCGGTGAAACCGATGGTTGCTCCCCGAAAGTGCAATAGCTGGAACAGGAACCATTACCCTAGTTTAAGAGCGGTATACTGTGTATACTCACTGTACTTCAAAATGCAGTATAACAAAACCTGGATTTGTGTGAAGCGCTACAATAAATGTAGGCACTAGAGCGATGATGAAGGTTTTCTATAAATAGCTAGTGACCTTGACCTTGAGCCCAAGACTTTGAAAGTCGAACTCGCTCAAGATATTATCATACCCAAAATTTGTGTGAAGCTATATTAAAATCCATCAATAAATGTAGGTGCTAAAGCGATGACAAAGTTTTTCTAAAAATGGCCACAATGACCTTGACATTAAGCCCAGGACCCTGAAAGTCGTACTTGCTCGAGATATTATCATACCCAACATTTATGTAAAGTTATATTAAAATCCATCAATAAATGTTGCCACTAGAGCTATGACAAAGTTTTTCTAAAAACATCCACAGTGACCTTGACCTTGAGCCCAGGACCATAAAAGTCAAACTTGCTCGAGATATTATCATAACCAACATTTGTGTGAAGTTACATTAAAATCCATCAGCAAATGTAGACACTAGAGCGATGACAAAGTTTATTTTCTAAAAATAGCCACAGTGACCTTGACCTTGAGCCCAGGATCTTGCTCGAGATATTATCATACCCAACATTTGTGTGAAGTTATATTAAAATCCATCTGCAAATGACGATGCAAGAGCGATGACAAACATTTCCCTAAAAATAGCCGCAGTGACCTTGACCTTGAGCCCAGGACCCTGAAAGTCAAATTTGCTCAAGGTATTATCATACCAAACATTTGTGTGACATTATATTAAAATTCTTCAGCAAATGAAGAAGCTAGATCGATGACAAAGTTGTTTCTAAAAATAGCGGCAGTGACCTTGACCTTGAGCCCAGGACCCAGAAAGTCAAACTTGCTCGAGATAATACATACCCAACATTTGTGTGAAATTATATTAAAATCCATCGATAAATATAGGCACTAGAGCGATGAAAAAGTTTTTTCTAAAAATAGCCACAGTGACCTTGACCTTGAGCCCAGGATCCTGAAAGTCGAACTTGCTTGAGATATTATTATACCCAAGATTTGTGTGAAGTTATATTAAAATCCATCAGCAAATGACGACGCTAGAGCGCTGACCAAGTTTTTTCTAAAAATAGCCGCAGTGACCTTGACCTTGAGCCCAGGACCCTGAAAGTCAAACTTGCTCGAGATATTATCATACCCAACATTTGTGTGAAATTATATTAAAATCCATCAATGAATGTTGGTACTAGAAGGATGACCAAGTTTTTTCTAAAAATAGCCACAGTGACCTTGACCTTGACCCCAGGATCCTGAAAGTTTAACTTGTTTGAGATATTCTTATACCCAACATTGGTGTGAAGTTATATTAAAATCCATCAGCAAATGACGACGCTAGAGCAATGACAAAGTTTTTTCTAAAAATAGCCACAGTGACCTTGACCTTGAGCCCAGGACCCTGAAAGTTAAACTTGCTCGTGATATTATCATACCCAACATTTGTATGAAATTATATTAAAATCCATCTATAAATGTAGGTACTAGAGCGAAAACAAAGTTTTTCTAAAAATAGCCGCAGTGACCTTGACCTTGAGCCCAGGACCCTGAAAGTCAAACATGCTCGAGATATTATCATACCCAACATTTGTGTGAAGTTATATTAAAATCCATTAATAAATGTAGGCACTAGAGTGATGACAAAGTTTTTCTAAAAATAGCCACAGTGACCTTACACTGCAGCTTTGAACAAAGTACCATAACTCCGTGACAAATCATCTAACCAGATGACACAGATAATATGCGCATCCCCTATTGCTGCTTAAGATTCTGTTGAAGTTTCGATGAATTTCTGCAAGTAGTTGCTGAGAATTCGCGTGGACACGAACAGTACCCTATATATTCATGCAGAATTCATCAAAGGGCCATAACTGTTGGAAGAATCATCGAACCAAAACACGCAGATGATATGCGCATCCACCTTCGATACTTAATATTCCCATGAAGTTTCATTGAAATCCGACCAGTAGTTTCTGAGAATTCGCGTGGACAAGAGCGGGACGGACGCACGGACGAAGCGGCGACTATATGCTCCCCCGAAATTCTTCGGGGAGCATAAAAATATGGGTCTGCTTATTTTTCATATAGAATGAGCATATAAAGTTTCAGGGTCCTATGCTAATTGGTTTACAAGATACAATGGGCCATTTTGACTATGTCAAATTTGTCAAAAAGGGGCATAACACTGGAAGTTTGCGAGGTGACATGCCCAAAAGTTAATCAGCACATCTTCACATGGTCAGGGTACTGTATACCAAGTATCAACTCCAAGGGTCAAAGGGTTCTCAAGTTATCGTGTCCACAAAATTTTATCATAGGCCCTGCCCTTATACAAGTTGAAAAGGGGAATAATTCTGTTATTAATGGATTAATCAAAAAAGCGAAAAAAATATGGGTCTGTTTATTTTTCAATATAGAATGTGCATATAAAGTTTCAGGGTCCTAGGCTAATTGATTTCCAAGATACAGGGGATCATTTTGACTGTCAAATTCCTCAGAAAGGGGCATAACTCTGGAAGCATTCGACATGACACGCCCAAAAGTTAATCAGCACATCTGTATACTATCAACTCAATGGGTCAAAGGGTTATCAAGTTATCATGTCCGCAAAATTTTATCATAGGCCCCGCCCTTATACAAGTTGAAAAGGGGAATAATTCTGTTATTAGTGGATTAATCAAAAAACGAAAAAATATGGGTCTGCTTATTTTTCATATAGAATGTGCATATAAAGTTTGAGGGTCGTATGCTAATTGGTTTCCAAGATACAGGGGGTCATTTTGACTATGTCAGATTTGTCAAAAAGGGGCATAACTGTGGAGGTATTCGACATGACATGCCCAAAAGTTAATCAGCACATCTTCACATGGTCACTGTATACCAAATATCAACTCCATGCGTCAAAGGGTTCTCAAGTTATCGCATCAGCAAGAAAAGCATAATGGACAGACCGACAGACGGACAAGGTCAAACCAATATGCCCCCTCAACTTCTCCGAAGTTGGGGGTATAAAAATGATTGAATCTTTATTCATTCATTTTGGCAATGATGACTTTTGCAAGAGCTGCTTAAAAGCTCTGTCCACTTTCCTTTTGCTCATATTATGGAAACATACACAAGGTGCAAAACAGGTGAGCTACGCTGTCCTGTGACAGAATTTGTTTGTATTTGGAATAAAATCGTAAAAAAATTACTTCATGTAAGAGCTGTTTTAAAAACCTTTCACATATCAATTGTGAAAACATAGGTAGACGAGAGGTGAAACAGGCAAGCTATGCTGTCCTTTGACAGATTTTGTTTCATTACTTCCAATTTTTCCTGGGTTAATTCATTGCTTCCGTTATCATAACTTTGTATAAAATAGAAGTGAAGGCAATGATCAGGAATCGATACAATTGACCCACAGCTCCTATCAGTGACACCAAAGGGAAAGAAACACAAACATGAAATAACTAGACTCTAATGGAAACATCAATAGTGGAAAGCCAAAAGGACAGTTACTTTCCCACAAAATGGCCAATTGTCTATCCAAAACAAAATAATGTAAGCGATACACACACACACATAAAAGACAAAAAAATAAACTGCGACAGAAGAACCGCCTTGGAATGATCATCTAGACAATGTCTCGGTCTAGTTCCAATATGGGTCATGTCAGGTCAAAAAGTAGGTCACTAGGTCAAATCATAGAAAAACCTTGTGAACACTCTAGATGCCACAGTTTTGGTCCAATCTTTATCAAACTTGCTCAGAATTATCATCTTGACAATGTCTCAGTCAAGTTCGAATATTGGTCATGTTGGGTCAAAAAGTAGGTCACTAGGTCAAATCATAGAAAAACCTTGTGAACACTCTAGATGCCAGTTTTCGTCCAACCTTCATCAACCTTGCTCAGAATAATCACCTTGACAATGTCTCAGTCATGCCAGTTTTCGTCCAACCTTCATCAACCTTGCTCAGAATAATCACCTTGACAATGTCTCAGTCAAGTTCGAATATGGGTCATGTCAGGTCAAAAAGTAGGTCAATAGGTCAGATCATAGAAAAACCTTGTGAACAGTCTAGAGGCCACAGTTTTGGTCAAAACTTCATCAAACTTGCTCAGGATGATCATCTTGATAATGTCTCGGTCAAATTCGAATATGGGTCATGTCAGGTCAAAAAGTAGGTCACTAGGTCAAATCATAGAAAACCTTGTGGACACTCTAGAGACCACAATTTGAGTCCAATCTTCGTCAAACTTGCTCAGAATGATCTTGCCAAAGTTTTTATTATTCCCTCGCCACTTCGTCGTGGTTTGTCCTGTATTAAGTACATGTGACATAGTTTTGTATGTATGTAAGTATGTATGTATGCATCTTTTGTCATTGCTCTAGCACCAACAGTCATCAATAGATATATTAAATAACTTCTCATCAATGTTGGGTATGATGATATCCCTAACAAGTTTGACTTTCAGGGTCCTTGGCTCAAGGTCAAGGTCACTGTGGCTATTTTTAGAAAATCGTTGTCATGGCTCTAGCGCGTACAGTTATTGATGGATTTTAATACAACTTCATGCAAATGTTAGGTAGGATGATATCTCAAGCAAGTTCAAGTTTCTGGATGCTGGGCTGAAGGTCAAGTTCACTGTGGCTATTTTTAGAAAATCTTTGGCATGGCTCTAGCACGTTCATTTATTGATGGATTTTAATAAAACTTCATGGAAATGTTGGGTATTATAATATCTCAAGCATGTTAGACTTTAAGGATCCTGGGCTCAAGGTCAAGGTCATTGTGACTATTGATAGAAAAACTTTGTCATGGCTCTAATGCACACATTTATCGATGGATTTTAATATGACTTCACATAAATGTTGGGTCCGACAATAAGTTGAGCAAGTTCAACTTTCAGGGTCCTGGGCTCAAGGTCAAGGTCATTGCGGCTGTTTTTAGAAAAACTTTGTTTTCACTCTTGTGCCTTCAATTACATGTATCAACAGATTTTGATATATCTTTCCACAAATGTTTGACATGATGTCTC
This sequence comes from Lucinisca nassula, assembly GCA_963580285.1. Taxonomy (NCBI): domain Eukaryota; kingdom Metazoa; phylum Mollusca; class Bivalvia; order Lucinida; family Lucinidae; genus Lucinisca; species Lucinisca nassula. Next base: position 41,290 of record CAUZLF010000119.1, on the reverse strand, counting down.
AAGCATCTTAAGGTCAAGGTCAATGTGGCTATTTTTAGAAAAAAATTTGTCATCCCTTTAGTTCATACATTTATCAATGGATTCTGATGTAACATCACATGTTAGGTATGACAGTATTTGGTACTAATTTGTCTTTCAGGATGCTGGGCTCAATGTCAAGGTCACTGTGGCTATTTTTACAAAATTTGTCATCCCACTAGCACCTACATTTATCAATGGATTTTGATATGACTTATCACAAATGTTACATATGATAACATCTTAAGCCAGTCTGACTTTCAGGGAGTTTGGTCAGTGCTCTCAGGTGAGCGATCTAGGGCCATCATGGCCCTTTTGTTAGAAAAACTTAATTTAGTATGTAGCAATGTCTAGTGGTCCTCTACATAAATTCTGCCAACCATGCCGCTGGGGTCCAAATTGGCCACGCCCCGGGGGTCATTAGCTCCCATAGGCTTATAATAGGAAAATCTTAAAAAATCTTCTTCTCTGAAACCATGAGGCCTAGGGCTTTCATATTTAGTATGTAGCAATGTCTAATGGTCCCCTACATAAATCCTGCCAACTATGCCCCTGGGCCTCAAATTGGCCACGCCCCTTGGGGTCTTTTGCTCCTATAGGCATATAATAGGAAAATCTTAAGAAATCTTCTCAGAAACCATGAGGCCCAGAGCTTTCATATTTAGTATGTTGCAATGTCTAGTCGTCCTCTACATAAATCCTGCCACTCATGCCCCTGGGGTCCAAATCACCACGCCTTGGGGGGTCATGATCTCCTATAGGCTTATAATTGGAAAAAAAAATAAAAAATCTTCTTCTCTGAAACCATGAGGCCCAGAGCTTTCATATTTGGTATGTAGCAATGTCTAGTGGTCCTCTACATAAATCCTGCCAATCATGCCCCTGGGGTCCAAATCACCACGCCTTGGGGGGTCATGAGCTCCTATAGGCTTATAATTGGAAAAAAATTAAAAAATCTTCTTCTCTGAAACCATGAGGCCCAGAGCTTTCATATTTGGTATGTAGCAATGTCTAGTGGTCCTCTACATAAATCCTGCCAATCATGCCCCTGGGGTCCCAATTGGACACTTCCCAGGGATCTTTAGCTCCTATACTATATGTAGCTTTCATTCAAATACTTGAACATATTGTTAACTTTATCAGATGTGATGTACTGCTTAAAATAATAAATACATGTATGTTTAAACCAATATCTAAAACATAAAATTGGCATTCATACCTGAAATTTGTACAATCTAGCGATATTTGTATTTTCTGTTCTTCAGTCTGTACTCTTCAGTGCCATATTTAGCCAAACCACCGAAATTTGGTTAGCAATAAGGATTCCTGTCCTTAGCCTACATTGGCTAGGAATATGAACTCCTAGATCCCAAGCCTAAATGGCTAGAAATATGGACCTGTATCCCGAGCAACTGCCAACCATTTAAGCTAGAGCAATGTTATTTTGCTTTCAGTTAGAGAATAACATGTAGATATGCAAAATTATTTTTGATTTGATCCTGTAAATTTTGATCCAACAATTCTGTAGGAATTGCAGCTGAAGACATAAAGTTGACTGCTAAAAGTTGGTCTGTAAATAGGCAAGCATATGGTCTGGGTAAAGTGTTTCAAAAATGTTAATAATATAAACAAATGTGTACACTCTTTTTGTTTTCAGGTGTGGCAGAAATAAAGAGTTTCATTGAGCAACACCCTACTATTCTGATGGATGTTCCAGTAACAGAGAAAATCATACGCATTAAAAGCAAAGTTTTCAATGAAAGAAAAGAAGTTCGAAGAAAAATGCGAATGCTAAGAGCATAGGAATAGGCCATTCAAAGGAACAATGAAGTATACCATTCAACAGTGAAAGAAAGGGTGACATCATGTCATACATGTAGCTGGCACAAAGAGAAAGTCTGAATGACAACAGGCATACTTATATTTTAAAGCTCGTATGTCCTTTTGAAAAACAGTGTTGTGTTTTCTTTTGGAAGTGGCTAGAGATCCAGTACCCGACCTCTAGCTACTGAGTCTAGAGGTATGCTAAGAGCATAGGAATAAGCCATTCAAAGGAACAATGAAGTATACCATTCAACAGTGAAAGGAAGGGTGACATCATGACATACATGTAGCTGGCATAAAGAGAAAGTCCGAATGACAACAGTCGTACTTATATTTTAAAGCTTGTATGTCCTTTTGAAAAACAGTGTTGTGTTTTTAGCTCACCTGAGCACGAAGTGCTCATGGTGAGGTATTGTGATCGGCCTTTGTCCGTCGTCCGTCCGTCCGTCGACAACATTTGCTTTAAACAACTTCTCCTCTGAAACTGCTGGACAGATTTTGAAATAATTTCACACAAATGTTCCTTGGGTGACCCTCTACCAAAATTGCTCAAACCGTTCCGCTCCGCTAAACAAAATGGCCACCAAAGCTAAAAATAGAAAAACTTTTAAACAACTTCTCCTCCTAAACCACTGGGCGGATTTTGAAATAATTTCACAGGAATGTTCCTTGGGTGACCCTCTACCAAAATTGCTCAAACCGTTCTGCTCCGCTAAACAAAATGGCCACCAGAGCTAAAAATAGAAAAACCTTTAAATGACTTCTCCTCCTAAACCGCTTGGTGGATTTTGAAGTAATTTCACACAAATGTTCCTTGGGTGACCCTCTACCAAATTTGCTCAAACCGTTTCGCTCCGCTAAACAAAATGGCCGCCAGAGCTAAAAATAGAAAAACCTTTAAACGACTTCTCCTCCTAAACCGCTTGGTGGATTTTGAAATAATTTCACAGGAATGTTCCTTGGGTGACCCTCTACCAAAATTGCTCAAACCGTTACGCTCCGCTAAACAAAATGGCCACCAGAGCTAAAAATAGAAAAACCTTTAAATGACTTCTCCTCCTAAACCGCTTGGTGGATTTTGAAATAATTTCACACAAATGTTCCTTGGGTGACCCTCTACCAAAATTGCTCAAACAGTTCCGCTCCGCTAAACAAAATGGCCTCCAGAGCTAAAAATAGAAAAACCTTTAAACGACTTCTCCTCTTAAACCGCTGGGCGGATTTTGAAATAATTTCACAGGAATGTTCCTTAGGTGACCCTCTACCAAAATTGCTCAAACCGTTCTGCTCCGCTAAACAAGATGGCCACCAGAGCTAAAAATAGAAAAACCTTTAAACGACTTCTCCTCCTACACCCCTTGGTGGATTTTGAAATAATTTCACAGGAATGTTCCTTGGGTGACCCTCTACCAAAATTGCTCAAACCATTCTTCTCCGCTAAGCAAAATAAATGGCCACCAGAGCTAAAAATAGAAAAACGTTTAAGTTACTTCTCCTAAACTGCTTGGTGGATTTTGAAATAATTTCACAGGAATGTCCCTAGGGTGACCCTCTACCAAAATTGCTCAAACCATTCTGCTTCGCTAAGCAAAATGGCCGCCAGAGCTAAAAATAGAAAAACCTTTAAAAGTACCGGTATCCTTCTTTCCCAATTGGCTGGGGAAATATCCCAATCAGAAGTTAAAAAAGGGGCAGAAAAGTGTCCCTTTTTTGAAAGCCACGAAAACTAATGACATTGCAGTGTTTTCTACTATTCAAGTTAACAACTGGAGCAAGAGTAGTTTTGACTTGTATTTTTATCAACTTCTTTTGGATTTCAAGGAAAAAAAACACTAATTTGTAGGTTTTGGCTACTCATACTTGCACAGAATTTCAACGGAATTCTTGCCGTTTTTTTTAACGGTACCAGTAGTCAACATCATTTCCAGCATGTTACATGTAAAACTGGGACTGTAAACTTGATGCAAAATATGGAAAAAGTCCAAGTATAAAATGTATTTGCTCATTTTAAGGCAGATTTCTCCTATCATGGTACTGCTTCTCGCTCACATTTTGAGCATTACAAGCCCGATTTCCTGGGTGGTAACAAGTACTTTCTTTTTCTTTTTTTAGCTCACCTGAGCCGAAGGCTCGGGGGGAGCTTTTGTCGTCGTGGTCGTCAGTCCACAGTTTCATTAAACAACATCTCATCCTAAACTGCTGAGCAGATTGTGACCAAACTTCGCAGAAATGATCTTTGGGTGGTCCTCAAAGTTGTTCAAAGAATTCCATTCCATGCAGAACTCTGGTTGCCATGGCAACAGAAAGGAAAAATATGAGAAATCCTTTGAAAATCTTTTTCTCTGAAACCACAAGGCCCACGTCTTTCATATTTGGTATGAAGCTTCATCTAGGGGACCTCCTCCAAGATTGTTCAAATTATAGCCCTCGGGCCAAAAATGGTCCGCCCCGGGGCCCACATGTTTTACATAGGCTGAACATCACATTTTCAAAAACTTCTTTTTTAAACTCCTTTCATTTGATATGAAGCACTTTAAAGTATTTAATCCATTATTGTCAGATATTTCAAGATTTTGCAGAGCTAAACAAAATAGGTCTTGACCTCCAACTCTTAACGAATCTTCAAAGCCCTAGTTAGGGGATCCCTCTCAAACTCGTTTACCTGTCATCATAATTGTTCGCAATTTTGCATAAAATGCATTCATTTGTATTGTTTTAAAGAAAAAATACCCCCATATGTATTTTATTTTTGGAAGCATTTTTTACTAATAGCTCAATAACCCACCTTTAAGGCAATCTGCCTTTTTTATGTCATGAAGCCTCAAACATAAAATTTTTTTATTTGATCTAACATCATAAAATATGTGTTTACCTTAATAACAAAAACAATATTAAAAGACAGGATCTTATGGGCAGTTTTTTCCTGATATAGTCAGGGATGAGAATTTTCCTCTTTTCAGAGGATTCTCTTTTTAGTGTGGAATTTCCTTAAATGAAAAGTTCTAGGTTTGCTTCAGTATGTCCAAATCTGATGTTTCTTGAATGTGATATGGGCATTTCCTCTTTTTTTGAATGGATTTCCTCTTTTTTCTAGAATTTCTGTTCTCATCCCTGTATAGTCGTTTTGTCTGGAATATCGTCTAACAACAATGGAAAGCCAACAAAGCGATTTTCATCAATTTTTACGTCAAAATTTTGTCCGCACAGAAGAGATGATTTCACTCCGAGCAGGTTCGCCAACGATGAATCATACAACCCGGCTAGACCACCTGTGTTACTCCCAGCCACTTGAGTAGGCTCTTTTTTGTTGTGGAATTTTAGGTCTTCTGTGATAGTAATAGTAATACTATAAGGATTTCTTCTTGCCATCTTCGAATATATTGCATTAAAATTCTCTTCTTCAAATGGGTATCTAAATAGCAATCGATCACTTCTTGTCCCTGATGTTACGAAAATTACACAAATAAACTCATCTTTGTGTCACAAGATGGGTTTTGGTATCGGATTGCTTCGGGTGGCAGGGTGCGAATTGGGGTCCCTGCCTCTTCTTTGCCCCAGGCCTTGTATGTGCGCACTCGCTTGGCAAAGTGGGGAATTAAGCTCAAGACAGTAGCATACGAGACCAGGGGTTTCCGAACCCAAATACCCTGGGTGACATATGATCCCAACAGACACAAAGTCTGATGTGATGTAGATTAGAGAGTTCAACACAATTTTTCCTTAGAATGTCCTAATTGTCTTTATTCACTTTACCACAATTTTTCTTTGAATTCACATGAAATGTCATGTCCTAAACAAGTCCTGAAATGTCAAGTTCCTAAAACAATAATTGTAAATGTCGTTAACCAGATGTCACCAGCATATAATTTTCCCAAAACTTAATGCTCATCAATTTACTTTTGCCAACTGTCTTGCTATTTTCCTAAAGTTATCTCCCTTCCTTAGTTGTTGAATTTACTTATTTTCCTAATATTGCAAGTCACTTCTTACACAAGTCTGTTTCTAAGTTTTAACAAAGCGGCGGTAAGAAATTTATTTGGTCCTGCAGATTTCTGCTCGGTCCTGCAAAAAAATCCATTTTGTCTGTCCAATGTCCTGCGACACTTCAACAGATTTCGCGGGGACTGCCAAGTTCCAGTTTGAAACCCAAAGGGTGACTTGTGTTTCCTTAGTTGATTAATCTTATTGTTTTGCTTGATATCCTCCCAGCTCAAACATTTTAAAATAGCTTTGTTGGCTCATAGGTGCTAAAACACTTCTCAAGCCATGGTGCTTATAAAATCACTTTTGTTTGTCAAAACAATGCCTCTAGACCCATTTTACAAAGATTAACATTGATGAACAAAACCCTGGGAAAATATGAAATTTATGAGGTTTAAATGCAAATAAAATAAACTTTTTTTTCTTAAATTCTGTTTTCCTCATCCACCCATTCTCTCTTACTATGACCTAATAAAAAAAAACCATTCATTCCACATCGAGATCCCTTTCTCACTTATTTATTCATTAATTTTCCTGGAATGTAAATGCCCTAAAATTTTGACTGGTGACATTTGTCTTGTTTACTTTCGTCCATGCTGGGAAGTGTCAAAGGTCAGTGATCTGTTGTTATGTACTAGGCCCTATGTACTATTTATAGTGTGCAGGGAGTTATTTAAAATCACTCGTATGCTTAAGAAGATGAAATACCGTAATGATCCCAATATTTAAGACAGACATGCCTGGGCAAACAGTGCAGACCCAGATCAGAATCACTTAGCTACTTTAAGCGAGTTTGCCATTGGAACTACATGTTTTGTATGCCTTAGTGCAACACTAAACCACAAGGTTCAATTTTTTTTGAGATCTACAACAACTCTTTGGATGTTTGAATTTTAATAAGGATGTTTACACTGGAAAAAGGTTTGTTTGCAAGTTTGTCAAGTAATCATACTGCTAATGCTAAAAGCTGTGATAATTTAATTGTTTGTTTGAGACAGGTATTAAAAGAACATAGTTAATTTAAACATAAAAGTTTGCTTAAATTAACTACAGATATATACCTAAGTATTAAAATTACATGTATTTACAAGTCAAGGGAACTAGCTGAAAGTTAAAAACTATTATTTGAAAAGAAATTAATACATTCTATACGAAGGCAAGGGTTTATAGATCTTTCAAGTTATTCAGTGTAAAAAAGGGCTTGAAAATTCTTCAAAATTTCATTTGTCCTGCATGACTAAAGGCGCGTTCACCAAGCCAAGATTTACATACGTGCAGATCTTTTTTAATTGAGACCCTTTGTAAAGGATACACAGGTACCTGAGCAAATTATTAAAACAAACCATGAGTATATTTAACATGTGTTCACCAGGATTTTAATGCCAGGTGTATTTCTCAATTTAAATCAGTTATTTCTTGAATTTTGTTGAGTCAAGATGACAAGTTATATCAAAATAGCAAGAAACTCCTGCAAAGAGTTCTTCTTATAGAGAGAAGGAGGTGCTGAAAAGACCGAACACATCAGACTGGTGGGACAGAATTGTTCTGGAAAATTTCACAGAAGCACAGTGGATGGAGAACTTTCGAATGAGTAAAGAAACTTTCAAAATTAGAGCCAGTCTTGAAGGGAAATTTGGCAGTCTCATTTGTTCCACCCCATGTTTAGTATCAATTTATACTGGTTTATGATTGATAACAATACATTTTCCCGATTTTATTAAGTAAATTATGAAACTTAGCAAAATGATTGAACCTACAGTGACCTGTAATCTGACCCCTACAGCACCACCCCCCCTTCCCCCACTCCCGGGACATGACCCTGGGGCAATGGTATCATGTCCTGAAAGGTTAATGGTCTGAATAAGTATCACACCAAATTTTAATTGTGCAAAGGAAGTGATGGGCTCCAAGAAAAGCGCGGATGTAGACTTCAAAATTTGTTAGACTCTGGGTACATAAGCACATACCTACATACGCATGTACAGATGTAACATAACGGTGAAGTGCTGTATGCTCCGCTGAGGATCTGTTAGGGCAGGCAGGGGACTAGCATAAAAAAGACATCTACATTCAATTAGAAACAACCCTCTCCGGACCCATTCAACTCCTCTTCATTAATACATATCTCCACTCAACGCTTACCTACACTACCACAAACCATCCAAAAACGCACACCGTATGTCAGTCTCTACCCTTCTCCTATCCCTCTCAACCCCATTTCAACCCACCCCACCCTATCACCAGTATCATGCTAATAGAAATATTCCCACCCAGAAAACAAAAATCAAATACACAGGTACCTGTGCAAATAAATTTGCGTTCACCAGGCCATAAATACATAGGGTTTGTAGATTTAGACCCTATGTAATGGTCAGAACCAGGTGTATCTTTTTGACCTATGTATCTTTTACTCAGGTACCTGTGCAAATAAATTTGCGTTCTCCAACGCCACAATACATAGGGTTTGTAGATCCAGACCCTAAGTATTGGATACACACGTGTGTATAATGGCGTTGGTGAACGCGCCTTAAGAGCTTGTAAACTTTGGTAAATGTTGTAAGGACTAGACAAACTTTTTACTTGTCCTTCAATTTTTTTTTTGCCATTGCAAGCAGACGAGTGGAATTTTCAAGCCCTGCTTGAAATTGAAATAAAGTTGCTTTCAAATAGCTAGGTAGTTGGGGTATATTAAGCAGTTTCAATTGGTACCACCTATGTGAATATATATTTCCCAGTATTTCCCGCCGTCCTGGGAAATTTGAGTATTTCCCACTTTTTTGCCAACCTTGTTTCTTTGCTTTAGAAAACAGCTCATAGTTACTGAGGTAGTGGGCTCCAGTTTTGGACTGGTCACATGTCAGTGGCCGTAAATATTGCCTTTGGCTTTGATAATAAATACCAAACCGCTCTTCTAATAATTCTGTGACTGAAAAATTGTTGAAAGCGACGTAAAACCTGAATTCACACACACACACACACACTTTCAGTACTTTGCTTTTTCCTTGGAATGCAAAAGAAGTTGTTAAAAGTCAAAACTACTCATGCCCCCAGTTGTTAACTTCATCAGTAGAAACACTGCAATGTCATCAGTTTTCGTGGCTTCCGAAAACGGACGTTTTTCTGCCTTTTTTAGGTCACCTGGGCCGAAGGCACCAGGGAAGCTTATAGGATGGTAGGCCCTCCGTCGTCCATCAGTCCACACTTTTAACTAGCAATATCTGTGTAGCCTGCAGGCTGATCTCAATCCTTTCTAATCTGTAGCATGCCTCTGGTGGGGCATTGATGACATGAACTTTTTCTGAAATCGCTCTAAAACTTTGGTTGTTATGGCAACCACAAGGTCCCTTAGACTTATTATGGGAAAATGCTTGTCATCACCGTAGCACCATCAGTTTTGATCGGATCTTTCTGAAACTTCTATGTAAGGTGAATAGGTATAAAAACTGGAAAACCGGCCAAGTCAGCCCATTTATCATAGAATTACGTCCCTTTGATTGCTGAAAATGCCGATTCACCGTAGCCCCTATAGGGAGCTTACCACACAATATTTTCCATAGGTGACAATAGTAACCTTTTACATGCTCCCACAAAAACTACACATACAAAACTTTTCAAACCTTACTTGTTTATAGAGCCACCCTAGCCCAACAAGTTAATGAGAAAAAATCCACATGTAGCCCGTCTCCTTTTTGAGCTATTGTCGGCCATGTTGTTTATGTACTGCCCTGCACTGAATTTTTTAAACAGAGGGGTGACCATATAAAATCAGCTACAATTTCTTGGAGCTTGCAGATATCATTATAAAATTTCCATAATTTTATTCCCATAGACCTATCATTTTCTCACACTGAAATGAAACATGAGATATATAGCCAATGTAAGCAAGTCTGGTATTTAGACCGCGACTAAAAGCTCTGTCCCAAAGTGATAAAACCCGGTACCTCCAGTATTTAGTAAAAAGCTACCTTTAGTTTTGATAGAATCTTACTGCAGTGATTTTTTTCACCTTTTTGGGAACGGTACCGGTACCGGTCCAGTTGGGAAAATTAGCGTCGTTTTTACCTCAAATTGGGAAAATATTAATGTTTGCCTGAAGATTGTGAAAAAATAAAAATATTTAACTAAACAGACTTACACTACATTGTATTTGCTGTTCATATATAAAGAAAAAAAAAATAAACTAAATATCTATGAAAATGCTAACATATATATATGAGAGAAACAGTGAAGTTACAGTACTGTATCTACTTGAATTCTAACAAAAACATCCTGATAATGTAAGTTGCCAGCTTCATCTTTAGGTTGAGACTACATGATTCAATTGAAAATAAAACAAGTAAGACATCACAGACAGGGTTTTCGTCTGGTATACATATATACTTCTGAAGAGCATGTCTTCCAGTCTGTTTTATTTAAACTAAATGTAATTAATTTAAATTTACTTCTGTAAGATAAAAAAACTGCCGAAAAAATACCTCCCGCTTCGATATTTAGTTCCGGTATATAGCGTAAGCCGAACCGGAACGGCGTACTTACATCTACATGATCAAGTGTACCAAACATGGAAGCCTCCTACGATGTTTCATTATGCGAATAAAGTGAAATTTCTCGCAGAAAATAAGGAAAAAAAGGACAAATTTATTTATTTTCTTAGCCCAGTGGTAAGTAGGGAAAATGTCCGTATTTTTGGGAATTTTCAAAATTTGGATTGGGAAAAAAATAGACTTTTGGCGATTGGGAACGGGTCCGTTTTCCGGACCCGATTTTATAGGGAAAAAAAAACACTGTACTGAAACTTATAAGTAAGGTGGCTGGGGATAAAACCTAAGATGAGTTCAAAAACCGGCCAAGTCGGCCCATTTTTCATAGAGTTAAGTCCCTTTGATTGCTGGAAATGCCGTTTTTCGACCTTGTCATCACCGTTACCCCTTCGGTTTTGATCAAATTTTTCTGAAACTTACATAAAAGGTGGCTGGGGATAAAATGTTGATTCCTGTTTTTGTTTGGTGCTTTAAGGGTCAAATATCTGATATGATAGAAAAAAAAAAGCCTACCTACCTACCCACCTCACAAATGATGGGTAGGAGCACAGCAAACATACATTGTTTTAAGGATGGCCTCAACAATTTATAACATAAATAGATATTGACTGGGCCATTTTATTCCTAATCAAAGACAATGTCGGATCACAATATCAGAATATTCTCTTGGGTAAGCACCTGGACAGGCAAGCCATGCTGTCAGGTGTTAGGAACAGTAAGGAGGGGAGTGACAGAAGTCAATAGAGTGAAGTTTTTAGAATGGAGTATTATTCAGGGATGCAGCTGAATAGTATAATGGATTTTTGTGGATAAATCCAGTATAATTTTTCTTATCCGTTTTGGCAGGGTTTTTCAAAAATATGTTGGTATGGGGAGGCAACTTTTATTAGCTCACCTGTCACGTAGTGACAAGGTGAGCTTTTGTGATCACTTTTTGTCCGTCGTCCGTCGTGCGTCCGTGCGTGCGTGCGTCCGTGCGTCCGTCCGTCCGTGCGTCCGTAAACAATTTCTTCAAACGACATCTCCTCCTAAACGGCTGAACAGATTCTGACCAAACTTGGCAGAAATGATCTTTGGGTGGTCCTCTCTCAAAGTTGTTCAAAGAGTTCCATTCCATTCAGAATTCTGGTTGCCATGGCAACGAAAAGGGAAAATAAGAGAAAATCTTTAAAAATCTTCTTCTCTGAAACCACAAGGCCCAGGTCTTTCATATTTAGTATGAAGCTTCATCTAGGGGACCTCTACCAAGATTGTACAAATTATGTCCCTGGGGCCAAAAATGGCCCTGCCCCGGGGCCCACAGGTTTTACATAGGCTTGTATAGGGAAAACCTTTAAAAATCTTCTCCTCTGAAACCACAAGGCCGAGGTCTTTCATATTTGGTATGAAGCTTTATCTAGGGGACCTCTACCAAGATTGTTCAAATTATGGCCCTGGGGCCAATAACGGCCCCGCCCCGGGGCCCACATGTTTTACATTGGCTTATATAGGGAAAACCTTTAAAAATCTTTTGCTCTGAAACTACAAGGCCCAGGTCTTTCAAATTTGGTATGAAGCTTTATCTAGGGGACCTCTTCGGAGATTGTTCTAATTATGGCCCTGGGGCCAAAAGTGGCCCCACCCTGTGGCCCACATGTTTTACATAGGCTTATATAGGGAAAACCTTTAAAAATCTTCTTCTCTGAAACCACAAGGCCCAGGTCTTTTATATTTAGTATGAAGCTTCATCTAGGGGACCTCTACCAAGATTGTTCAAATTATGGCCCTGGGGCCAAAAATGGCCCCGCCCCGGGGCCCACATGTTTTACATAGACTTATATAGGAAAAACCTTTAAAAATCTTCTCTTCTGAAACCACAAGGCCGAGGTCTTTCATATTTGGTATGAAGCTTTATCTAGGGGACCTCTAACAAGATTGTTCAAATTATGGCCCTCAGGCCAAAATGGCCCCGCCCGGGGGCCCACATGTTTTACATAGGCTTATATAGGGAAAACCTTAAAAAAAACTTCTTCTCTGAAACCACAAGGCCCAGGTCTTTTATAATTGGTATGAAGCTTCATCTAGGGGACCTCTACCAAGATTGTTCAAATTATAGCCCTGGGGCCAAAAATGATCCCGCCCCAGGGCCCACATGTTTTACATAGACTTATATTATAGGAAAAACCTTTAAAAATCTTCTTCTCTGAAACCACAAGGCCCACGTCTTTCATATTTGATATGAAGTTTCACCTAGGGGACCTCTACCAAGATTGTTCAAATTATGGCCCTGGGGCCAAAAATGGCCCCGCCCCAGGGCCCACATGTTTTACATAGACTTTTATGGGGGAAAAGCTTTAAAAATCTTTTGCTCTGAAACCACAAGGACTAAGTCTTTCACATTTGGTTTGAAGTTTCATCTAGTGGACCTCTACTAAGATTGTTTGAATGATAGCCCTGGGGCCAAAAATGACCCTGCCCTGGCCCCCGGGCCCACTTGTTATACTTTGGATCAGGTGAGCGACCTAGGGCCCTCTGGGCCCTCTTGTTTTTTGATAAACCCGTCCATAGTGCTGTTGGGCTTTTTTATTTTATTGTCCCCCGCCTTTTCATGGCTTTCGGTGGTGCTTTATGGGTGGTGCGTGGTTCAGAGTTTTAGTAGGTACCTTGTGTCTTCAACCTCCTTCAGTTTTCGGCTGATCTTTTTGAAATGTTACAGGAACTTTAAGGATGGTCTGAAGATACGCATATTTTTTTTTTTCAGAAGCCTAAATTCCTTTTCCATTACTTTTTTTTTGCATTTTTTAACTCTTGACATTTTTAGCCTAAATACTACAGACTTGTGTAGTTACCATGTACCTTGTGTTGGCAAGTTCTCCAACAGTTTTGGGCTGATCTTTATGAAACTTCACAGGCCCATTTAGGATGGTCTGAAGATATGCATATCATTTTTTTTTTCAGAATTCGGAATTGATATTTAAATCTGACACCTTTTTTTTTTGCATAGATGTTTTTGAGCCGAGATACTACAGATGTGTTTAGATACCATGTAGCTTGTATCGGCAACTTCTCCAACAGTTTTTGGCTGATCTTTTTTAAAATTCACAGCGGCTTTTAGGATGGTCTGAAGATATGCACATTGTTTTTTTCAGAATCCTGAATTCATTTTTAATCACCTTTTTTTTTTCATTTTTAACTTAAGACATTTTTGAGCCCAAAAACTACAGACGCGTGTAGGTAACATGTGCTTTGTGTTGGCAACACCTAGTTGTAATACCTCTAAAACAAAATTCAAAGGTGGGGGACGAAAATTCACTGAATTGCTTGTTGTTTATTCTTTTTGTTTTTGTAAGCTCACCAGGGCTGAGCTTTTTTTCATTTTTGCTTGTTTTTTAGCTCGGCTGTTTTCGAAGAAAACGACGAGGTGACGAGGTATAACCTTAAATCAAACAAACAAAATTGTCATAGCTCTGGCATCGTCTGTTGTCGTGCAAAAACTTTGACATTTTGTTCTATCTCTGTCATTTCTGAACATATTTACTTGAAACTCGGACTAGTTGTTTATTATGAAAAGGGGACTCACACCAATAGGTGAGGTAACCCTCAAAATATTTTTCGCACAGTTATGCCCCTTTTTCGACTTAGAATTTTTGCAAAAAACTTGGGACATTTTGTTACATCTCTGTCATTACTGAACATATTTACTTGAAACTCAGACAAGTTGTTTATTATGAGAAGGGGAACTCATACCAATAGGTGAGGTAACCCTCAAAATATTTTTGGCAGAGTCAGCCCCTTTTTCGACTCAGAAATTTTTGAAAAAAACCATGACTTTTGTAATATCTCTGTCATTTCTGAACATATTTACTTGAAACTCGGACTAGTTGTTCATTATGAAAAGGGGAACTCATACCAATAGGTGAGGTAACCCTAAAAGTGTTTTTGGCAGAGTTATGCCCCTTTTTCGACTCAGAAATTTTGCAACCGAGCGTTGACACCCGCATTCGATGCTCTTGTTATTCTTTCATTTTGTTTTTGTTAGCTCACCACGGCTAAGAGCTTTTTCGACTTAGAATTTTTGCAAAAACTTGGACATTTTGTTGTATCTCTGTCATTACTGAACATATTTACATGTACTTGAAACTTGGACTAGTTGTTCATTCTGAAAAGGGGAACTCCTACCTAGGGAGGTAACCCTCAAAATATTTTGGCACAGTTATGCCCCTTTTTGGGCTTAGAATTTTTGCAAAAACTTGGACATTTTGTAATATCTCTGTCATTACTGAACATATTTACTTGAAACTCGGACTAGTTGTTCATTATGAAAAGGGGAACCCATACCAATAGGTGAGGTAACCTTCAAAATATTTTTGGTACAGTTATGCCCCTTTGTCTACTTTGAATTTTTGGAAAAATTTGTAATATCTCTTCATTACTGAACATATTTGCTTGAAACTCGGACTAGTTGTTCATTATGAAAAAGGGAACTCATACCAATAGATGACATAACCCTGAAAATATTTTTCGCACAGTTATGCCCCTTTTTCAACAAAGAATTTTTGCAAAAACTTGGACATTTTGTAATATCTCTGTCATTTCTGAACATATCTACTTGAAACTCGGACTAGTTGTTCATTATGAAAAGGGGAACTCATACCAATAGGCGAGGTAACCCTCAACATATTTTTTCACAGTTATACCCCTTTTTCGACTCAGAATTTTTGCAGCCGAGCGTTGGCACCCGCATGCGGTGCTCTTGTTATTCTTTCATTTTGTTGTTGTTAGCTCACCACGGCTGAGCTTTTTTTTTTCATCTTTTTGGTAAGCTCACCAGAGCTGAAGGTTCCAGCCTGCGGATAGTAGTAGAGCTATGGTTCCGGCCTGCGGATAGTAGTTTGAGCTTGAGGATACATTGGTCTGTTGAGGTCCACCGAATTTAAAAAAAAAATCTAATCTCAAAACTGTTTGATTGATTGAGACTTAATAACGTGAATCTGCTTTGAACAGAGGAATGAAAGTTTTTGTAAGGTCTCGGTCATATGACCATGATGGCCGCCGCACCCATGTATGTTAAAACCCCCTGAACAAATCTCTGAAAACGCATGGCAGTTGACATTTTGAAACTTTGCAGCAAAAGTGGATCAGACCCCGCCAAGACTTCGATGTCCAGAAAGTGCTATTGCAGTACTATTGGCATTGGCAGTGGTATCTGTGTCATTGTCCTCATTTCCATTAAAGTTTTTAACAGCTCATATTTTCCAAATAGTATGATGGGATAAGGTTCATAATTGGTTTGATGATAGATGCATATCCAAAGTTTATTAAACAATACCCCAAACTATGCACCTGAAAGTCAGTTTTTAAGAACTTACTTTTTTCCAAACCATACGGTGGTATGGATCATATTTGGTATGATAGATATAGGTTCAGTTTTATTCAGCTATTCCTGCCCATGCTCATGACCTCCAGGTCAATGTGACACCTTAGAAATTTATATCTCAAACCTTGTCACCCAATGAAACCAATAGGGTTTATTAGCATGGACGGTCCGCCTCGCACCGCGGCTCCTGGACAGGCTTAGATCCTCTTAAGCGGTTTACCAGTACAAGTGTGTGGGCCGGATTCAGCTCTGCGTGGAAGCATCATGCAGCCCATATATTCTTCAAGCCCCTATGGGCGGTGGGCTTTCATATTTGGTAAGATAACAGCTCATATTTTTGTAACCATTGGAACTCTTTTCCAGGCAAAATACTCTTGTCTAATGGC
Source organism: Lucinisca nassula (assembly GCA_963580285.1). NCBI lineage: Eukaryota > Metazoa > Mollusca > Bivalvia > Lucinida > Lucinidae > Lucinisca > Lucinisca nassula. The sequence continues at coordinate 25,184 of CAUZLF010000119.1, read as the reverse complement.
AGCTCTTATTTTGAAGCTACAGTAGCAGTTGAATTACACATCTAAATGAACATTACAAAGGTCAAGGTAATCTACTGACCTTGTTCATTGGTCCCTCAGGTTCAGTATTTTTAAATTGGTCTGATTGGAGTTAAAATTACGTATAGCCTAAATGGGTAGAAACATTTGATCTGGGTCACAGATGGTTGTCATGCCCACATATGGTGAAAAGGATCAGGTTTCCATCTCAGGAGCTGAAAAAATAATTATCTTGAAATTTGCTATGCAGCATGCAGGACTCTGGCCCTATCAAGGTTGTCCAAATAATGACCTAAGCTGCAGCATTAAAAACCAACAATTAGATTTCAAAATAATTTGGCAGCAGTGATCCTAAGCATTGGTGGACCTCTACTATGATTGTTCAAGCTGTTTGGATCTAATGAGGAAAAAATGACTATCAGAGGATAGTGAGGGCTCTTTACTCCCACTTAAGCTCTGGTGAGTGCAGCTGCCCATGGGGCTTTTTTTGTGCTCCCGCCATTGGCATGATGTCGGGGGCATAGTTTTTTTTATTTTCCATATATGTGCGTGCGTACGAATGTACATCTTGTACATGTGTGTGTGTGTGTGTGTGTACGTGATTCTGTTAAGACTCCGGTAAAAGGTGGGTTATTGAGCTACCGGGTCTCAATTTTTTTTTTTCTGTTTTTTTATCCTCAGTTCATACTCCTTTGTCATGTGTACACTTCTGGAGCCAATTACAGCTTCAGAAATTTGTAAAAATGGTCGTTTTCATTGGTGTATACCCTTCACTCTGAACATGTGTTCGGAATTCCTGTTTTAAAAAATAAAGCTGTCACTTTACACATACATGGCGACAATTTCGTCTCTGAGCGTCGTTACTTATGGCTTGGTATTCAGCATCATATTTTTTTCAGATTCAGGCATGGCCTAAGCAAACAAGGCCAAAAATGAACGTCGCATAACGTCAATTATGGGGATTCTATTTTTGTCACGAACTAAAAATAGATCTTACTGGTGTACATAGCCTAGTTAGGGAATCCCTCTCAAACTCGTTTACCTGTCATCATAATTGTAGCATTTTTGCATAAAATGCATTCATTTGTATTGTTTTAAAGGAAAATACTGGTTATATGTATTTTATTTTTGGAAGCATTTTTTACCGATAGCTCAATAACCAATCTTTAAAGGTGGGTTTTTGAGCTATGGGTAAAAAATGCTTCCAAAAATAAAATACATATAGCCGGTATTTTTCTCTAAAACAATACAAATGAATGCATTTTATGCAAAAATGCGAACAATTATGATGTCAGGTAAACGAGTTTGAGAGGGATTCCCTAACTAGGCTATGTATACCAGTTAGATCTATTTTTAGTTCGTGACAAAAATAGAATCCCCATATGACGTTATGCGACGTTCATTTTGGGCCTTGTTTGCTTAGGCCATGCCAGAATCGGAAAAAAATATGAGGCTGAATACCATGCCAAAAGTAACGGCGCTCAGAGACGATGCTGTCGCCATGTATGTGTTAAGTGACAGATTTATTTTTAGAACAGAAATTCCGAACACATGTTCAGAGTGAAGGGTATACACCAATGAAAACGACCATTTTTACAAATTTCTGAAGCTGTAATTGGCTCCAGAAGTGTTCACATGACAAAGGAGTATGAATTGAGGATAAAAACCAGAAAATAAAATTTGAGACCCGGTAGCTCAATAACCAACCTTTTTAAGGAATTTGTACCAGGTAGAATTTGAAACTTTGTATGAAAACTTACGTCTGTGAGTACTGTAGCAACATACATGGGTCTGTCCAGCATGACCTATATTTCATGATCCAGTGATTTTGTTCTTAAGCTTAATTTATCAAAGTTAAGGTATTTATACCAAGTAGAATCTGACTTTTTTATTGCTATTCTGTTATGAAAATAACTTAGGCAGATAGTGGGTCAGACATCTCATAGCCTTTTGACATTGACTAATGGGTCAAGAAGTGAAGAAAAGCTTTACCTACTTTTCATGGTCCAGTGATTTTGCTTAATGTTTTGATAACTTGAAGATGTATATAAACAAACATATTTTCGCATTATCAGTAGATATGACCTGGCATTTAACCTACAAATAAGTGTAAGTTGTTGTGACCCTATATTTCATGGTCAAGTGATTTTGCCTTTTATCTTCAAGACCATAGGGATATGTTAGCATTATTCTTTTGGATAATGAGTCGGTATAATCAGAACCCAAAATAAATTTCGATCCCTGTAACCTTAATTTCATGGGCCAGTGATTTTGCTTTATATCTGAACTATTTGATATATGACCATACTTTGGGATCTTGAGTCAGTATGACTTGATGTTTGACCTCCAAAAATAAATGTAGGCCATTGAGACCTTCATTTTATGGTCTAGTGAGTTTGCCTTATCACTGTTTGATAAGTATATATGGGCCGCGACGCAAGAAAAAGGCCTTTCGGACAAAATCGCATGGATATGCAATATTTAGATTTTCAGAAAGAGCAAAGTGTTTGAAGCATAAAACTTTTTATTTTACAAAGATATTCCATATTTTAAGAAAGTTATTTAATTTTTTTGAAGTACCCTTATTGCCGTCGATTTCAAGATTTACGACGTTAAAGTAACGTAAAGTATTTTATGGGTAACAAAGCGTTGAAAATACTAAAGCTGGTCGCAAACATTGTTTTGCGTGAATAGAAAAAAAAAAGGTTTCAACCTCGACGACGAAATCAGATGTGCGTTTTTTGTTTTGCACGTGATTTTTCGGTTGCTTTGGTAACTGCAAAATAATAGCAGTATGCGGAAAAATAGAGGGTACTGTCACGTGACTGGCATTTTAGCACGTGCAAAGCATGTCGTCATGGTTTTGAATATTTTTTTTTTTGGCAAACTGTATAACCAGACTTGCAAATGCAAGATGCATTGAAAAATGGTCAAGTTGACACTTTTTCACTTTTATACTGTTTCCTGACATGTCGTAAGAATGTCCGAGTGGCCCTTTTCATACGTCGCGGCCCATATAATTGGGATTGAGAGCCAGTATAATCTGATCTTTAACTCACAAATAAATGTAGGTTGCAGCGACTATAGTAAATGGTCCATTAATTTTGCCTTTTATTTCTAAAAAAATACAGGCCGATGAGATCTATTTCTGTGTCCTGTAGTATAGTGGGGGCATCTGTGCCCTATGGGCACATTTCTAGTTGATGTGTTCGTGTTTGGTGCTGTTTTTTTTTGTGTGTGTGTTTCATAAAATGTGGTTACTCAGTAGAACTGCTTAGACAATGGAGAAAATTGTTAGAATTATCCTGAAATAAACCCATCATCTTGCCTTTGGGTATGATGACAGAGGGTCAGAATAATTGCCTATTCCCCAATAAGGTCTTTGCTGGTGGTTTACTTTTAAACAATGTTATGAACTGTTAATGTGTGTGTGTGTGTGTGGCAAACATACATAGCAAATTGTAAGTTGATTGCTGGTCTAAATTGGTGATCAGGTCACGGGTATCATCCTATTGGGTCTGGCTACATCTTTAGCTCACCAGAGCCGAAGGCTCCGGGGGAGCTTATAGGATAGGCATTGGTCTGTCGTCGTCGTTGTCGTCCGTCTGCGTCGTCAACATTTTCAAATGACATCTCCTCTGAAACTACTGGACCAATTGAAACCAAATTACATTTGGAGCCTTTATGGGAAGGGGGAAGGAAATTTTGTTCCTAAGGACTGGGTCACATGACCAATACGGCCGCCATGCCCATATATGGTAAAAACTTTAAAAAAATCTTTTTCTCAAGAACCGAATGGCCGATGATCTTGAAACTTCGCATGCACTATCGGGGACTCGGGCTCTACCAAGTTTGTTCAAATTATGACCTTTGGTTGACCTTGGCCTGATTTACGTCAAGGTCAAATTTGGTCACTTTGACATTTGTACTGAAAAAATGCAAAACATTGATTTTTTCTGAATGCATAGTATTTCTTGGCATCAGAAATGATATTTGCAATCAGCCGAATACAAGTTTATCAATTTCAAAGGTCAATGTCATTTTCTGACCTTTGTCCTGGATGGCTTAGATTCAATATTATTTTCTTCTGCACTTAAGCTGCTGGGCTGATTGAAACCTTATTATAGGAAGAACCTCTATGGGATGAGGAAGAGAAAATTATTCTGGGATTGCAGTCACATGACAAAGATTTGCACCATACCTGTTTATGGTATAAACCACATGACCTCTGGTGAGCGTAGTGGCCCATGGGCCTCTTGTTATATAAGTTGAGATCTTATCAATTACTGGCTGGAAAACTCAAACACATGAAGGGTGATTCCCGTCCCCAGGATTAGGCCTTGTGGTGGGGTTTAGGAATCAAGAATTAGGTCATACTTTTTTATGTTTAACATGAAGACTTTTTAAAAGTTATTTCTCACCAACCACTGGCCAGAGCTCTTTACTGTGTAAAATCTATTCCTAACATCCATACAGAGGCTCAAGCCCTTTGGTTTGGCTTAGAGGTGAAAAATTAGGTCACACTTAAAAAGTTGACTTTTTCATATATCAGCAGCTACCTGCTGTAACCATTTCATATTGAGAATATAATCAGTTGAAGTGAAAAACTTTTATTCTGTAGCATGGTCAGGGCCTGAAGATTTGTGTTTAACCTTTATCTTGCTGAATATTCATTTAAGCCACACCCAATTACTGTCTATCAACCAATCAAATTACTTAATGTAATTTATGGCTACAAATTCATAAACTGAATGCCAAACAGTTGTTTCCAAAGATAGGGATTAAATGCTGTAAAACAACAGCAAATTCCACGATTCACTTTGGAACTCCATTTTGGCAGTATAAAATATCCGGTAAGCGTTACAGGACCATTATTGCTCTCCTGTATAAAGCTTTTCTTTAAAGATTGTAAGAGCTCACATTTTCTAAACTGCTTAATAGATATTGGTGTGTGGTGATAAGATATGACTCAAAAGTTTTCGAATCAGCAATAGTCCTGCCCCTGCCATTTACCACAACAGCTTTCCAGGTGAGCTATGCTGTATGATGATGGCTCTTGTTCTTCAATAAACTAGTGAAAATATTGTTATATTGTTTTTCTTATTTCTAGCCAGTGAATGGTCTTCCACTTGGTTCCACTTTGGGAAGACATTTTTTTTCTTGGTTGTCAGACATTTTTTTTTTCCTAGGTTGTCAGTCTCTTGAAATCATGCTAACTCCATAATTTAAAACTTTCACATTTTGTCTTACAAATATAAAGCATGATGAGACGGTGTGCTGGGTTCAAGAACTTTAAGTCTTTAGCTTGAGAGTATGAATTAATGATCACTGTCATAGTGACATCTGTTGGCATTGGCGCTTGTGAAGGTGACAGGCATAGTGTTTTCCCTGTCCATGTGTATGTGTGCGGATGTGTGTTACAGTAGATCGAAGATAAGAAGACAGTGGCGTCAGCGAATGTTTTGGTTGTTGATTATTCACTACTATTGTTGAAAGTTAACAACGCTTCGGTCATATTGTTTTCTATTCATCATGTGGTTACAGGATTTTTGTCGTTCATAACAGTGTGAGCTGTCTTACCTACTTATGGTGGTATACTCTTTGACGTCACTTTCTACTTATCCTCGGTCATCGGTCAACTAGGAGCCCCGGTAGCTCAGTAGGTAGTGTGCTCGCCTTCTGATCTAGCGGACCTGAGTTCGAATCTCGCCAGAGGCAGGATTTCTTCTCAGCTGTAAACGGTGTTCCATTGCACAGGGCATTTCATTATCACCCTACCATCCCCATCGGCTCGATATAATCAAAAATGGTTGAAAGGGCCGTAAAACCCCAACTCATCATCATCATCGGTCAACAGTATCAGTCGTGTCTGGGCCATAACTTTGTAATTGCTTGATAGGTTTTGAAATTATTTGGCAGAAATATTCACCATCATGAGACAATGTGTGAATGCAAGACTGTCTGTAGCTTCAAGGTCAAGGTCATGCTTGGGGTCAAAGGTCAAAAATAGCGTATATTATTGGTGTCTGGTCCATAACTGTTATTTAAGAGCGCTGACTCTTAGTCATTAGGTCTCTCACCGCCGTGGGTTCGAGCCTTGCTCGGGTCACGTATGAGACGCCAAGTTCTGTAACGGAAGGTCAGGTGGTTTTTCTCCGGGTCCTCCGGTTTTCGCCCATCTATGATGAACGATCGGCTCGATATGAGTGAAATAATCTTGAAAGGGCCGTAAAACCCAAACCAAAAAAAAAATAACTTATTGCTCAATGGATTTTAAAATGATATGGCAGAAATGTTTATGATGTGTCTGGCACAAGGCCCAGACCTGTGGCTCCACGGTCAAGGTCACACTTAAAGAGTTTTTTAGCTCACCAGAGCCGAAGGCTCCGGGGGAGCTTATAGGATAGGTAGTGGTCCGTCGTCCGTCGTCGTCGTCGTCGGCGTCGTCGTCGTCGTCGTCTGCGTCTGCGTCAACAATTTCAAACATCTTCTCCTCTGAAACCACTGGGCCGATTGAAGTCAAATTTCATATGGAGCATCTATGGGACGGGGGAAAGAAATTTTGTTCACAGGGTCCAGGTCACATGACCAAGATGGCAGCCATGCCCATATATGGTAAAAACCCTTCAAAAATCTTCTCCTCTGGAACCAGTGGGCCAATTGTCATGAAACTTGGTATGTAGCATTAGGGACTCGGGCCCATCAAAGTTTGTTCAAATGATGACCCTCCGATGACCCTGACCTATTTTACGCCAAGGTCAAATTTGGTCACTTAGACTTTTGTATGGAAAAAAGACAAATCTGAGTATTATTTGGAAACTGTTGCAGCCTTTGATTTGAAAATTGGTAGATACAGTAAGCTAAATGAGTGGATGAAACTGCAGAAGTATTCAAGGTCAAGGTTATTCCTTGACCTTGGCCCAAGGTCATTCAAAAATGAAAATTAAAACTTGTTTTTTACAGAAACCATTGGGCCATTTATAATTTAATTTCATATGAATGCATTTAGGAACAAGGAAATGAAACTTAATTAATTTGAGTGTGGTCACATAACCAAGATGGCCGCCATGCCCATATATGGTAAAAACCCTTCAAAAGTCTTCTTCTCTGAAACCAGTGGGCCAATTGTCATGAAACTTGGTATGTAGCATAAGGAACACCGGCCCATCAAAGTTTGTTCAAATGATGACCCACTGATGACCTTGACCTATTTTATGCCAAGGTCAAATTTGTTCTCATACACTTTTGTATGGGAAAAAGTCAAAAGTGAGGTTTTATTTTTAAACTACTGCAGCCTGTAATCTTAAACTTGGTAGTTGCAGTACGTTAAATGATTGGATGAAAGTACGGGAGTATTCAAGGTCAAGGTCATTGTTTGACCTTGGCCCAAGTTCATTTAGAAACGAAAATTAAAACACGTTTTCCCATAGAAACCAATGGGCCATTTACAACAAAATTTCATCTGACTGCAGTTGGGAACAGTGAAAAGAAAATGAATTAATTTGAATTTGGTCACATGACCAAAATATCCGCCATGCCCATATATGGTAAAAACCCTTCAAAAGTCTTCTTCCCCCAAACCAGTGGGCCAATTGTCATAAAACTTGGTATGTAGCATTGAGATATCTGACTCATCCTATTTTGTTCAAATGATGACCCTCCTGTGAACTTGACATATTTTACTCCAAGTCAACATTGGTCTCACAGACTTTTGTTTGAAAAAAGGGCTACTAGGGCAAGATTTTCCCACTTGACCTCTGGTGAGCATAGTGGCCCATGGGCCTCTTGTTTTTTTTAAGGTCTATTTTTAGCTCTGCTGTTTTCGAAGAAAACGACGAGGTATTGTCATAGCTCTTTTGGACATTTTGTAATATCTCTGTAATTACTGCTGAACATATTTACTTGAAATTTAAGCTAGTTGTTCATTATGAAAAGGGGAACTCATACCAATAGATGAGATAACCCTGAAAATATTTTTGGCACAGTTATGCCCCTTTTTCGACTTAGAATTTTTGCAAAAACTTTGATATTTTGTAATATCTCTGTCATTACTGAACATATTTACTTGAAATTTAAGCTAGTTGTTCATTATGAAAAGGGGAACTCGTACCAATAGGTGAGGAAGGAATTGGAAAAATATACAACCGTGACCAGATATATCTTGTAAGAGACCAGAGACTGTCTTGTAGTTATGTTCGTTTTAAATTATTTATTCTCAACAAGCTAGTGTCTTCCCCCCTCCCCAGTAGTTCTACTATTGACCATCCTAAAACGGTTGTCAATTTTCCTTATCTTACTTGTTAATTGACTTTTTTCGTTAGTACAGGTTTCATCTGTTTTTTGTGTGTGCCTTGATGTCATATTCTTTCTTTTGAAGGCTTGAGATGGTTGTTTGCTTTGATTGTGGCCTGTGTAATCTTTTCTTTGAGTACAAAGCAGACCTTAATATAGTGAAATACAAACCTCACAAAGGAGCTATGGACAGATAATACCACAAAATAGGGACCTAAATATTTTTTAAATATAAACCTCACAGAAGTACTGGCATTGGTCAGCTAATGCCAAAAGATACAAAACTTAGTATACTGAAACATAAAACCTCTCAAAAAAGAACTATTTACAGTTAACCCCATAAGATATTGAAACAAAACCTCACAAAGGAGGAATGAAGAGTAACCCCGCAAGATACAGACCTTAATATATTTCAAAAGAGGGCCTCCGTGGCCTAGTGGTTAAGAGCGCTGACTCTTAGTCATTAGGTCTCTCACCGCTGTGGTTCGAGCCTCGCTCGGGACACATGTGAGACGCCAAGTTCTGCAACGGAAGGTCAGGTGGTTTTTCTCCGGGTACTCCGGTTTTCGCCCACCTATGATTAACGATCATTGAGTGAAATAATCTTTAAAGGGCCGTAAAACCCAAACCAAAAAAAAAAAAAATATTTCAAAAGACAACCCCTAAAGATATTTTTACTGGACCATAAACCTCACTGCAGTTTTGGATAGGGTAACCCCACAAGATAAAGACCCATAAGAGAAAGAAGACTAAAAACACAAACCTCAACAGAGTTATGACCAGTTAACCCCACTAGATGAATGCCTTGATAATAAGGAATCATAACCTCACTATGGAGTAATGGACAGATAAACCCACAAGATCAAACCTTAATATGTACACCACAACTCCTTTATAACACTATTAATGGGGTCCAAAGCAGAAACCCGTGTTAGTTAAACAACCGTGATATATCCAAACAAACATGTATAGATTATATAGAAAAATGACCATTTATGGTCATTTTTCTATATAATCTAACATTTTTGGGACCCATCTTGAAACCGTGTTATATCCAAAACTGTGTTATAATGAACCATGTTATAACGAGGTTGTGTATTGAAATACTGAAAATAGACTCTAAAGGTACTCTAGACAGTAAGCCCCACAAGGTTAATGTTCACATATTGAAATGTAAACCTAAGAAGGAATGGACAGTCAACCCCACAAGATACAGAACTTACTATAATTTAAAAAGACAATCCCTTAAGATACTTATTTTATTGGACCATAAACCTCACTAAGGAGTTCTGGACAGTTAAATAAAATAGAAGTAGAGGCAGTGATCAGGAATCGATACAATCGACACATAGTTCCCATCAGAGACACCAAAGGGAAAGAAACACAAACATGCAACAACAGACCTAATAGAAACAACAGCGGAAAGCCAAAAGGACAGTTACATTCCCACAAAATGGCCAATAGGCTTTCCAAAATAAATTAACACAAGTGACACAAACAACTAAAGACAAACCATAACAAAAATAAATCGGGGGACAGAAGAACCGCCTTGGAACGGTCAGCGGAAACGAATTCCACTGGGAGCCTTAAATGGATTTTACATGGCCACAATCCTCGCCCTTATTTCCATCGCGATTTAGACAAATAATTTGTTCAGTCTGTATGAAGGCCTCCTAACTCATCAGTGCAACATCTCCGTGAACACAATCAAACAACCACAGAGATGAAACAACAGTGACGACTCGACAGCAAGAAACCACTGAAATGCTGGAGCAAAAGAAAACCAACAGTTAGACTCCGATGGGCCCGACCAGAGATAGAGCCTCAGGCACAAACCAACATTGCCTTGAATTAGCTCTAATTCTCAGTAAGCCTTTATGCTGGAACGGTCATAGATTCTGAGGCCTGACCCACCATCGTGCAATTAAAGAGGGCAGCAAAGTTGTAAACTGTGATTGGATTAACTAACATGCATCCAGTCTGTCGTATAACATTTATGTTGTACCCAATCTTTTTATATCAAAGAATAATTTTACAAAATTGGGTGCTGAAGTCATTGCGGTTATAAATTTTTCTGAATTTGTATACTAAGTCACCATAAAATTCGGGTTCCGATAGACCTTGTTGCAGACGAGATTTAAGTCCAATGTTGAATTTTGAAATTAAATCAGAAGGACGTCTATAAAATTTTGAAAAGGCTTTACGTAGTTTATGGTACCGATAATCCTGATTAAGAAGTTTAGCCGTTAACAATTTATTACGAGTATTGAAGTCAGTTACACGACTACACACTGGCAAATTGAATTAATTGCGAAATATAAAGCCCTACAACATAGAGCCCTTAATATAATGAAACAAAATCACAAACCTCACTAAGGAGTTAAGGACAGTTAACCCCACAACACACTTAAATATGTGGAATCATAAGCCTCACTAAGGAGTAATCAAGTTTACCCCACAAGATCAAACCTTAATACGAAACCTCACAAGATGTTAGACATTAACAATTTGAAAAATAAACCTCTCAAAGTAGGAATGGATACTTAACCTTACAAGGTTGGCATTAACATACTGAAATGTAAACCGCAAAATGATATGGACAGGTAACCCCACAAGATTCTTTAATACATGTATACTGAAACACAGAGAAAGAAGACTAAAAATAAAGACATTAACACACTGAAATGTAAACCTCACAAAGGACTGGAATGTCAACCCCAACAAGATACAAACCTTACTATATTTTGAAAGACAATCCTGAAAGATTTATTTTATCAGACAAAGGACCTCACTAAGAAGTTGTGGGCAGGTGACAAGATACAGACCTTAATATACTGAAACAAAATAGAAAGAAAAGACTAAAAATAGACATCGATTTTACGTGGCCACAATCCTCGCCCTTATTTCAATCGCGATTTAGACAAATAATTTGTTCAGTCCGCATGGAGGCCTCCTATAGTTTATCAACGACCTTTGAGAGTTCAATGTTTAGGCGTGGCAAGACTATTCCATGTTTTAGGGGAGAGAGGTTTCGGATTTCTTTTTTTCACAGATTTTAAAATTATAAGTTTATTGATAATGCCATTATGTAGAAAGCATGGACAAGTGGTTAGTACGGTGCAGTACGAATCTCAGTAAAACTATATCTCCCAATGTAAAATCCCAACTGAAGGCGACTTACCTAAAACACGGACTAATCCAAAATTAAAAGTGCAGTCATGTCTCACTGCGTTTTGAAAGACTAGAACTCATCAGTGCAACATCTCAGTGAACACAAATAATCAAACAACCACAGAGATGAAACAACGGTGAGGACTTGACAGCAAATAACCACTGAAATGCTGGAGCAAAAGAAAACCAGCAGTTAAGACTCCGATGGGCCCGACCAGAGATAGTAAACCTGAGAAATGGCCAGTCAACCCCACAAGATACAGACCTTACTATATTTCAAAAGACAAATTTTATTGGAACATGAACCTCACTAAGGAGTTATGGACAGTTAACCCCATTAGGTACACACCTTTATATATGGAATCATTAATCAATGGAAAGTTAAAACCCCACAAAATTAAATCTTAATATATATCAAAAGACTTAAAAACAGTTAACCCCACTAGATATAGACCCTATATATATACATTTGTATATCGAATCATAAACCTCAGAGGAGTATTCGACAATTAACCCCACAAGATCAAACCTGTATATATTAATGGGCAGAAAAATTACCCCATAATGACCCTCTGCTAAGACTAAAAATAAAGACTAATTTATTGAAATGTAAACCTCACAAATGAGGAATGGACAGTCAACCCCACAAGATGAGACCTTACATGTATATTTCAAAAGACAATCCCTGAAGATAGCATTTTATTACAACATGGACCTCACTAAGGAGTTATGGACAGTTAACCCCACTAGAAACACACCTAAATATATGGAATCATTAACCTCACTAAGGAGTAATGGAAAGTCAACCCCACAAGATTAAATCTTAAAAAACCTCACTAAGGAGTAATGGACAGTTAACCCCACTAGAAACAAACCTTTACGTAACGAATCCTAAACCTCACGGGGGAGTTATAGACAATTAACCCCACAAGATCAAACCTGTACATATTAAAGGACTAAAAGCAGACCTCGCAAAATAGTCATGGACATTTAACCCCACAATATATATATATTAAAATACTGCAGCACAACAGAAAGAAAAGATTGAAAACACAAACCTCACAAAATACTAAAGACATTAATATATTGAAACATAAACCTCTCAAAGGCGTTATGGACAGTTAGCCTCACAAGGTAGACATTAACATATTGAGATGTAAACTTCACAACGGAGGAATGAACAGTTCGCCCCACAAGACCAAACCTCAATGAAAGACTTAAAACAGACAAATAAAGCAATATGTGAGGTTAATTGTCCATAATTCACTAGTGGGTCCATGGTGGATGCATGTATTTTCTGGGTTAACAGTCCATATGTCACTTAGGGGTTTACCATATGGGATTTTCTTTGTGGGGTTGTGTCCATTATAAATTGTGGGGTTCAAGTTTGTAAGATATTCCAAGGCATATCTGTGGGTTTCCACTTCTCTTTTTTTCACACAATCAGTGTGTTGATACAATCCAGTTCCAAACTGCACAGTGTCTTTTTCCGAGTAAACCTCATAATGTTTAGCAATATATATATAACCTCATAAGGTGCCTCTGCTAAGAATTCTTAAGGTACACCTCACAATGCACATGTGTACAATTTTTGAACCCCAAAATGCTTACAGACAAAAATACCTCGTAACGTAGCTCACGTCTGTATGTCCGTGCGTCCATGCGTCCGTCCCACTCTTGTCCACGCGAATTCTCAGAAACTACTGTTCGGATTTCAATGAAACTTCATGGGAATATTAAGTATCGAAAGTGGATGCGCATATCACCTGCGTGTTTTGGTTCGATGATTTTTCCAACAGTTATGGCCCTTTAATGAATTCTGCATGAATATATAGGGTACTGTTCGTGTCCACGCGAATTCTCAGCAACTACTTGCAGAAATTCAACGAAACTTCAATGGAATCTTAAGCAGCAATAGGGCATGCGCATATTATCCGTGTCATCTGGTTAGATGATTTGTCACAGAGTTATGGTACTTTGTTTAAAGCTGCAATGTAAGGTCACTGTGGCTATTTTTAGAAAAACTTTGTTATCACTCTAGTGCCTACATTTATTGATGGATTTTAATATAACTTCACACAAATGTTGGGTATGATATCTCGAGCATGCTCGATTTTCAGGGTCCTGGGCTCAAGGTCAAGGTCACTGTGGCTATTTTAAGAAAAACTTTGTCATCGCTCTAGCGTCGTCATTTGCTGATGGATTTTAATATAACTTCACACAAATTTTGGGTATAATAATATCTCGAGCAAGTTGAACTTTCAGGATCCTGGGATCAAGGTCAAGGTCACTGTGGCTATTTTTAGAAAAAACTTTGTCATCGCTCTAGTGCCTACATTTATCGATGGATTTTGATATAATTTCACATAAATGTTGGGTATGATAATATCTCAAGCAAGTTTGACTTTCTGGGTCCTGGGCTCAAGGTCAAGGTCACTGCGGCTATTTTTAGAAAAAATTTTGTCATCACTCTAGCATCGTCATTTGCTGATGGATTTTAATATAACTTCACATAATATCTCGAGCAAGTTTGACTTTCAGGATCCTGGGCTCAAGGTCAAGGTCACTGTGGCTATTTTTAGAAAAAACTTTGTCATCGCTCGAGTGCCTACATTTATTGATGGATTTTAATATAATTTCACACAAATGTTGAGTATGATAATATCTCGAGCAAGTTTGACTTTCAGGGTCCCGGGCTCAAAGTCAAGGTCACTGTGGCTATTTTTAGAAAAAAACTTTGTCATCGCTCTAGTGCCTACATTTATTGATGGTTTTTAATATAATTTCACACAAATGTTGGGTATGATAATATCTTGAGCAAGTTTGACTTTCAAGGTCCTGGGCTCAAGGTCAAGGTCACTGCGGCTATTTTTAGAAAAACTTTGTCATCGCTCTAGCGTCATTTGCTGATGCATTTTAATATAACTTCACACAAATGTTGGGTATGATAATATCTCGAGCAAGTTTGATTTTCAGGATCCTGGGCTCAAGGTCAGGGTCACTGTGGCTGTTTTTAGAAAAACTTTGTCATCCCTCTAGTGTCTACATTTGCTGATGGATTTTAATATAACTTCACACAAATGTTGGGTATGATAATATCTCGAGCAAGTTTGACTTTCAGGGTCCTGAGGTCAAGGTCACTGCGGCTGTTTTTAGAAAGACTTTGTCATCGCTCTAGTGGCAATATTTATTGATGGATTTTAATATTACTTAACATAAATGTTGGGTATGATAATATTTTGAGCAAGTACGACTTTCAGGGTCCTGGGCTTAATGTCAAGGTCGCTGTGGCTATTTTTAGAAAAACTTTGTCATCGCTTTAGCACCTACATTTATTGATGGATTTTAATATAACTTCACACAAATTTTGGGTATGATAATATCTTGAGCGAGTTCGACTTTCAAGGTCTTGGGCTCAAGGTCAAGGTCACTGGCTATTTATCATCGCTCTAGTGCCTACATTTATTGAAGCTTACACAAATGCAGGTTTTGTTATACTGCATTTTGAAGTACAGTGAGTATACACAGTATACCGCTCTTAAACTAGAGTAATGTTTCCTGTTCCAGCTATTGCACGTTTGGGGAGCATCCATCGGTTTCTCAGATATTCTTGTTTTATTATTATTATTGTAATTTTTATCAGTTTGTTTCATACTCAAAATATTTATGCACAGCAGAAATAATAATGTAACCATTGTCTAAAGTTTGAAAATTGTATGCCACAAACAGCTGTTATCAGATCGACAGGGAAACTACAGCGAAGACATCTTAAAAATTAAAGGTCAAATGGTCTTACATTGGAAAGACATTACCTGGTTACCGAAGTAATTGTCTTTTTATACTCAAAACAAACTGACTTTATTATTACTGAATTCATATTATTACATGTACAAGACATGGCATTGGAAGCTGCATTTTATGCATTTTTAGCTCACCTGAGCCTTTAGGCTCATAGATGAGCTTATAGTATAGCCATGGTCCGTCGCCCGTGCTTCTGTCCGTCGTACGTCCACCATTTTCAAAGGTCTTCTCCAAAACTGCAAGGCCAATCAAAGCCAAATTTCATATGGAGCCTCAGTGGGAAGGGGGAACGAAAGTTTGTTCGCGGGGTCTGGATCACATGACCAAGATGGCAGCCACGCCCATATATGGTAAAAAGCCTTCAAAAATCTTCTCCAGAACCGTAAGGCCAGTGGCCATGAAACTTAGCATGCAGCATATGGTACTCGGGCCCATCATAGTTTGTTCAAATGGTGACCATGGGTTGACCTTGACCTATTTGACGGCAATGTCAAATTTGCCGACTTAGGCTTTTGCATGGGAAAAAGTGAAAATAATGGAATTTTAGAAAACTATTGAAGACAGTGTCACCAAAATTTGTAGATTAGGTAAAGTAACTGAATACATGAAGATTTATATTTAAGACAGATCAAGGTCATTCACTGACCTTAGACCAAGGTCACTCGGGTTCCATATTTCAAACATTTTTTTCTCAGAAACTACTGAGCCAATTGAAGTGAAATTCAATATGGAGTCTTTGTGAGTTGAACAAATCAAAAGTTGCCAATACTGTCTAGATCACATGACCAAGATGGCCACCACGCCCATATATGATGAAAAGCCTTCAAAAATCTGCTTCTCCAGAACCATAAGTCCAATGGCCATGAAACTTGGCATGTAGCATATGGTACTCGGGCCCATCATAATTTGTTCAAATGGTGACCCTGGGTTCACCTTGACCTATTTTACGGCAATGTCAAATTTGCCGACTTAGGCCTTTGCATGGGGAAAAAGTGAAAATAATGGATTTGTAGGAAACCATTGAAGACAGTGTCACCAAAATTTGTAGATCAGGTAGAGTAACTGAATACATGAAGATCTATGGGTCAGAAAGGTCAAGGTCATTCATTTACCTTAAGACCAAGGTCACTCAGGTTCCATATTTCAAACATTTTTTCCTCAGAAACTGCTGAGCCAATTGAAGTGAAATTCAATATGGAGTCTTTGTGAGTTGAACAAATGAACAGTTGCCAATACCGTCTAGATCACATGACCAAGATGGCCGCCACGCTCATATAGGGTGAGCCAATGAAGTGAAATTCAATATGGAGCCTTTGTGAGTTGAACAAATGAAAAGTTGCCAATACCGTCTAGATCACGACCAAGACGGCCGCCACGCCCATATATGGTGAGCCAATGAAGTGAAATTCAATATGGAGCCTTTGTGAGTTGAACAAATGAAAATTTGCCAATACTGTCTAGATCACATGACCAAGATGGCCACCACGCCCATATATGGTGAAAAGCTTTCAAAAATCTTCTCCAGAACCATAAGGCCAATGGCCATGAAACTTGGCATGTAGCATATGGTACTCGGGCCCATCATAATTTGTTCAAATGGTGACCCTGGGTTGACCTTGACCTATTTTACGGCAATGTCAAATTTGCCGACGTAGGCCTTTGCATGGGAAAAAGTGAAAATAATGGATTTTTAGGAAACCTTTGAAGACAGTGTCACCAAAATTTGTAGATCAGGTAGAGTAACTGAATACATGAAGATCTATGGGTAAGAAAGGTCAAGGTCATTCATTTACCTTAAGACCAAGGTCACTCAGGTTCCATATTTCAAACATTTTTTCCTCAGAAATTGCTGAGCCAATTGAAGTGAAATTCAATATGGAGCCTTTGTGAGTTTAACAAATGAAAAGTTGCCAATACCGTCTAGATCACATGACCAAGATGGCCGCCACGCCCATATATGATGATCAAGTGAAGTGAAATTCAATATGGAGCCTTTGTGAGTTGAACAAATGAAAATTTGCCAATACTGTCTAGATCACATGACCAAGATGGCCACCACGCCCATAAAGGTGAAAAGCCTTCAAAA
Organism: Lucinisca nassula; assembly: GCA_963580285.1. NCBI lineage: Eukaryota > Metazoa > Mollusca > Bivalvia > Lucinida > Lucinidae > Lucinisca > Lucinisca nassula. Next base: position 7,816 of record CAUZLF010000119.1, on the reverse strand, counting down.
ATCATCTCCAGAACCATAAGGCCAGTGGCATTGAAACTTGGCATATAGCATATGGTACTCGGGCTCATGATAGTTTGTACAAATGGTGACCCTAGGTTGACCTTGACTTATTATACGGCAATGTCAAATTTGTCAACTTAGGCTTTTGCATGGGGGAAAAAGTGAAAATAATGGATTTTTAGGAAACCATTGAAGACAATGTCACCAAATTGGTAGCTCAGGTAAAGTAAATGAATACATTAAGATTTATGGGTAAGAAAAGTCAAGGTCATTCAGTGACCTGGGACCAAGATTACCCAGGTTCCATATTTCAAACATTGTTTTCTTAGAAACTGCTGAACCAGTTCCAGTGAAATTTGATATGGATCCTTTATGTGATGAACAAATGAAAGTTTGCTCATATGGTCCAGGTCACATGACCAAGATGGTGGCCATGTCCATTTATGGTAAAAACCCTTCAAAATTCTTCTTCTCCGGAACCGTAAGGCCAATGACCTTGAAACTTGGCACGTAGCATATGGTACTCGGGCCCATCATACATGTAGTTTGTTCAAATGGTGACCATGGGTTGACCTCGACCTATTTTACGGTAATGTCAAATTTGCCTACTTAGGCTTTTGCATGGGGAAAAAGTGAAATTAATGGATTTTTAGGAAACCATTGAAGACAGTGTCACAAAAATTAGTAGATCAGGTAAAGTAACTGAATATATAAAGATTTATGGGTAAGAAAGGTCAAGGTCTTTCAGTGACCTGGGACCAAGATCATGATAAATATCTGTTTAACAGTGTTTGAAATATAAAGCAAAAATCACTGAACCATGAAATATAGGTCACAGTTACTTTAAAGTATAATGAGGTGATACACTATATCAATGTGAACAATCATGCATGAAATGAAGAAAATCTGTCATACAGTGTTTAAGATCTTATGTAAAATCACTAAACCATGCAAATATAGGTCACGGTCACATTTATACTGTCATAACACAGAATCAATTGCTATGTCAAACTGAACAACCATCCATAAAATGATGCAAATCTATAAAGTAGTCAAGATTTTATGCAAAATCACTGAACCATGACATATAGGTCAATGGCACAAAAAGCCGTCAGCAATCAAACAATCATGGTACTTTAAATAAGCATATGAAGTTTCAATTGAAAACACCTATTAGTCTATTTTAGTTTGTGAAAATTGGTGATAGTGACTTAACCGCTTGGAATATTTAAACAATTTTTGGCATACTGATAGATATCAATGGGATCTAACCAATGAACTTACGAAATATTACATTCCATTTAGTATAGCCTCGCCGAGGCGAAAAATGTGAAATTTTTCGAACATTTTTGAACTGCTCCTCGGAAACCGCTGGGCCGATTGAAGTCAAATTTCATATGGAGCCTCTATGGGATGGGGGAAACCAAAATTTGCTCATGGGTCAAGGTCACATGACCAAAATGGCCGCCAAGCCATATATGGTTTGTCTGTCCGTCCGTAACCCGTTTGTGAAAATTGGTGATAGTGACTTAACCGCTTGGAATATTTAAACAATTTTGGGCATACTGATAGATATCAATGAGATTTAACCAATGAACTTGCGAAATATTACATTCCATTTAGTATAGCTTCGCCGAGGCGAAAAATGTGAAAATTTTCGAACTGCTTCTCCTCGGAAACCGTTGGGCCGATTGAAATCAAATTTCATATGGAGCCTCTATGGGATGGGGGAAACCAAAAATTGCTCATGGGGTCCAGGACACATGACCAAAATGGCCGCCAAGCCATATATGGTCTGTCAATCTGTCCGTCCGTAACCCGTTTGTGAAAATTGGTGATAGTGACTTAACCGCTTGGAATATTTAAACAATTTTTGGCATACTGATAAATATCAATGAGATCTTATCAATGAACTTGCGAAATATTACATTCCATTTAGTACAGCCTCGCCGAGGCGAAAAATGTGAAAATTTTCGAACTGCTTCTCCTCGGAAATCGTTGGGCCGATTGAAGTCAAATTTCATATGGAGCCTCTACGGGATGGGGAAACCAAAATTTCCTCATGGGGTCCAGGTCACATGACCAAAATGGCCGCCAAGCAATATTTGGTAAAAACCCTTCAAAAATAGTCTTCTCCAGAACCACTGTGCAGATTTCCACGAAACTTGATAAATAGCATCTGGAACGTAGGCCCATCATAAATTGCTAAAATGGTGACCCTGGGTTGACCTTGACCTTCTTTGTGCCTAGGTCAAACTTTGACACATATGCTTTTGTGTTGGATTTTATCCTGCAAACGATTCAGAATACAGTACTAAAGTATAAGATATATTTTTGCTCCTTACGATAAGGCGCATTTATTGGGGGAACCGTTTTATGTCCAGGTCACATGACCAAAATGGCCGCCATACCCATATATGGTAACACTCATAAAGCTAAAAGCATCCGGCGGGTCGTGCACTTCAGCTGAAGCACTGGTATAGATATATTTTTCCTGATGAAAGATATATAGGATCAATTGTTATAGATAGATAGATAGATAGATAGATAGATAGATAGATAGATAGATAGATAGATAGATAGATAGATAGATAGATAGATAGATAAGTCTTGACTTCCGACTTTATGTACATTTTTTCCTGATGCAAGATATATAGCATCTGTTCTTGATAAGTAGGTAGGTAGGTAGGTATGAAAATAGTTAGCTGTACACATAGCTAAGCAGATAGAGATAGATAGATAGATAGATAGATAGATAGATAGATAGATAGATAGATAGATAGATAGATAGATAGATAGATAGATAGATAGATATACACATAGATAGATACAAAGATAGATAGATAGATCAGGCTTTATTTTCGCTTTAATGAATATTTTTTTCTTTGTGAAAGATATATAGGATCTGTTGGGAGACAAACAAAACTCGATCGATTTGCAGATAGACAGAAGGATAGATAGACAGATAGATCAGGTTTGATTTTAGACTCAATGTATTTTTTCCTGATGAACGATATATTGGATCAGTTCTTGACAGGTAGGTAGGTAGGTAGGTATGAACATATTTAGATTAGGCTTGATTTTCGACTTAATGTATATTTTTTATTGATGAAGTATATATAGTTTGTGTTGATAGACAACAAAAAACTGCATCGATTTGAAGATAGATAGATAGATAGATAGATAGATAGATAGATAGATAGATAGATAGATAGATAGATAGATAGATTTTCGACCCAATGCCAATTTTATCAACTGAAAGATATACAGAATACTAGTATAGGTAGATATACAGATAGATAGACAGATAGATAGATCATGCTTTGTTTTTCGACTTAATGTATATTTTTTCTTGATGATAGATATAATGCATCTAGTTATAGACAACAAAATCTCGATCGATTTGGAAACAGATAGATAGACAGATAGATAGATGCTCCCGGCTTGCCTGAAGACTGAATAATTTTAATGTTATATAGATATATCTGGTGCACTACAATACATAATCGATCGATTCGTGGAGATAGATAGATAGATAGATAGATAGATAGATAGATAGATAGATAGATAGATAGATAGATAGATAGATAGATAGATAGATAGATAGATAGATAGATAGATAGATAGATAGATAGATAGATAGATAGATAGATAGATAGATAGATAGATAGGGCTTGGTTTTCGACTTAATATTCTTTCTTGATGAAAGATATATAGGATCTGTTGGAAGACAACACAAAATTCGATCGATTTGCAGATAGATAGATAGATCAGGATTGATTATCGACTTAATGCTTATCTTTATTTCTGATGAAAGATATATAGGATCTGTTTTGACAGGTAGATAGGTAGGTAGGTATGTAAATAGATAGATATATAGACAGATCGATCGATCGATCGATAAAATCGATCGATAGATAGATAGATAGATAGATAGATAGATAGATAGATAGATAGATAGATAGATAGATAGATAGATAGATAGATAGATAGATAGATAGATAGATCAGGCTTGATTTTCGACTTAATGTGTATTTTTTCTTGACAAAATAATATATTAAACTCGACCAATTTGCAGATAGATAGATGGATAGATCAGACTTTTCTTTCGACTTAATGTATATTCTCCTGATGAAATATATGTATATAGGATCTGTTCTTGACAAGTAGGTAGATAGATAGGTATGGAAATAGTTAGATCGATCGATCGATAGCTAGATATATCAGGCTTTTGATTTTTGAAATAATGAATATTTTTTCCTGATGACAGATATATAGACAACATAAAACTCGATCGATTTGCAGATCGATAGATAATAGATACATAGACAACATGACAGACGGTCAGAGATATATATGGAAAGCTTTTCGACTTAACCTCTATTTTATTAAATGAAAGATAACCAAAAGATAGACAGATAGATAGATAGATAGATAGATAGATAGATAGATAGATAGATAGATCAGGTTTGACTTTCCATTTTAATATATATATTCGATCGATTCGTGGATAGATAGATAGATAGATAGATAGATAGATAGATAGATAGATAGATAGATAGATAGATCTGAATATTTTCATACCTACCTACGTACCTACCCAAGAGCAGAACCTATATATCTTCCATCAGAAAAAAGATAGACATTAAGTCGAAGATCAATCCTATTTGCTAATCGATCGAGTTTTACAGATCCTATATCTTTCAAGAAAAATAAACATTAAATCGAAAGTCAAGCCTGATCTATCTATCTATCTATCTATCTATCTATCTATCTATCTATCTATCTATCTATCTATCTATCTATCTATCTATCTATCTATCTATCTATCTATCTATCTGCAAATCGATACAGTTTTGTGTTGTCTATCAACATAGGTTTATATATTTCATCAAGAAAAAAATATACATTAAGTCGAAAGTCAATCCTGAACTATCTGTCTATTTATCAAACCATTTTCATAGCTACCTTCCAACTTACCTGCCTGAACTATCTAACTATCTGTCTACCTGTAAATCGATACAGTTTTGTTTTGTCTATCAACATAGGTGTTGTCTATAACTAGATGCTATATATCTTTCATCATATCTGCTAATGAATCGTGTTTTGTGTTGTCTTCTATCAGATCCTATATATCTTTCAACATGAAGTCGAAAGTCAAGCCTGATCTATCTATCTATCTATCTATCTATCTATCTATCTATCTATCTATCTATCTATCTATCTATCTATCTATCTATCTATCTATCTATCTATCTGCAAATCGATTGAGTTTTGTGTTGTCTATTAACATAGGTTTATATCTTTCATCATGAA